>JAODVO010000021.1:2039041-2049303 GCA_025400055.1 Notarius lentiginosus
GCCGGCCACGGGGCTCGAACCCGGACCTTCTTGCTGTGAGGCGACAGCGCTAACCACTACACCACCATGCCACCCCTGGACATTTTATAACATCTACAATAATATTATTTTGTTCTTTGTCATCTGTTCTTTTCAGATTTATTACTTATACAGTGACAATGCATATGGTATCAGGACATGCTTGTTGCCATGGTTACAGCCCCATACCATATTATGTTCTTTCTTTCACAGTCAATCGTTACTTCACTGTGTATTATTAATGAAATTTAAACATCAGGGTTTTAGATGATTAACTAGTTTGCATGTAAACACACACACACACTTGTACATGGAGTGTAAACTGACATAACTGAAGCCACACCCCTTTCTGGGTTCCTCATACAGACGCCAGCCTCCTGGCCTCGCCTCAGACGGAGGAGCTCTTTGATCTAATCGCCAGCTCGCAGAGTCGCAGACTGGATGACCAGCGTGTGAGCGTCGGGAACCTGCCGGGTCTCAGGATTACCCACAACAACCTGGAGCACCTGCGCGCCGAAGCTGAGCCTCAGGAGCCCAGCGATGACTTCTTCAACATGCTCATCAAGTGCCAGGTGAGGGCGCGAGTGCCATGTAAGCACATGTAACAGTACGTGGCTCTAAAGGAAGTCGGTTACTCTAAAGGGGCGACGTTGAACTTCTGATGGAATCGAAAACCTGATTAGTTGAAATTAATTTATGGGAATACAAACCTTCCCAAGTCTCCCCCGTCCCAAACTCATTTCTTTATAAAACTGCAAAGGGTTGTCACACCAAATATTGAGATTGTTGGATTTATTACGGTTTACTGCACTTTGTATTTTTTTCTTTATGAAGTCAACTTTACCTGACAACATTTATTTAAGTGTGCTTAAGACTTTTGTGCAGTACTGTAAATTATAATAATAATGTTTGGATGTTGTGGCAGTCGTCCCGGATAGATGACCAGCGGTGTTCCCCTCCTGAAGGCGGTCCCCGCGCCCCCACCGTGCCAGACGAGGACTTCTTCAGCCTCATCCAGAGGGTTCAGGCCAAACGCATGGACGAACAGCGCGTCCAACTTCCCTCGGAGAACCACTCGGATAACGAGAATGCCGCTGGAGACTCCAGCTAGACAACTCCAAGCGCGGGACAGAGACTGATGATGATGATGGCAAGGTTTCCGGACTGTGACTGCATCATCGGTGTATTTGTGTATGAGTGTGTACTTCACGCACTGTATTTTATCCAGGGTGACGTTTTAAACGCACCATCTGTGGTTCATTAGACACCAGCCTCTAGTGTTGTTGTAGTGCTCACTCGCTAGCTGCTAATCAACATCCGGTGTGTATGTCTTCATTTTTAACATGGCGTGACGCTCTGGGTTAACACCCCGAGCCTTTCAGCACACTCGATTTTTCAGCCGAGGTGTTTCTTCTCTGGCAACCGCGACATTTTCAGTGTCAGTGTTGGTTTATTTTCTCTTTATCGTATTGTATCATTCACATGATACAAAAATCCTTCAAAATTATTCAAGATAGGTGCTTTGGGTCTTGTTTTCTTTTTTAATTTTAATAGCATGTTGTTGTATATTTATTATTCTGTTGGTGGAGAAAAAGACTGAAAACGACGACTGTGAAAAAATGCACATTTAAAAAAAATTAATTCTGATTGATAAAATCATGTAAATGATATAACAAGTTTAAAAAAGTATCTAAGCTTTCGAAAGACAAAACAAATGGACGAGTGTTCTGTTTGTAAAAAAGCTCTGTTGGTGTTTAATTTTCATGCTGATTGATGCGTTGGATATGCTCGAGAGCTAAATGAGCGGTAATGTACCTAAGTGGTTGCTTTTCTTGCACAGGTGTCCAAGCTATTGAAAAAACATGGATGTGTGGACGGAGCTACAAATTCCGCAGATCACTGATTGATCCAAAGCTTCTTTCTCTTTTCTAATCTTTTCTTCGCAGCTTTGGGAGGCAAAATCACAATTTTATGAAGTTAAATATTTTAATTAGTTTTTAAAAAAAAATATATAAATTCATTTTTATTTTTTATTTATTTACCCATCATTTATTTCACTCTTGGCATTCCTATTCTTACCTGTAAATCTTCCATTTAAACCAAATCCTAAATGCCTTCGTATCTGCTCCTCATGCTCACTCCAGACGGTACGACATCAGAGTGAAGGAGGACGGACGGAAATTGCAGAGTTTTGCATCACTGGGATCAAATCGAAAAGGAAACACAGAGAAAGAAATGCAGCTATGTGGTTCAATAAAACACAACAATAATTAATAACATTTAATTAGATGATAAAATGGATAAAGGGTAAGTTTTTTTTTTAAAAGCATCATTTTATCATACAAATTAGTATTTTACATTTTTATTCATATCTCCAGTTCAATATTCAACATGTTCTTGGTGATTTTTGGTGATTTTGATGTTTCTTACTCATGATGCAAAACAAAAATTTTGCTCTCTTGAAATTCAATCTTAAATTTAGACCAAACCTCTTTCTTTCTTTCTTTCTTTCTTTCTTTCTTTCTTATTTATTTGTCCATCTATATTTTCTCATTCATTATTTGTTTTTTTTCCTTTATTTCTCCTCATATTCTCATTTTTCTTCTTGTTCTTTTTCTTGTCTTTCTTTTCTCATTTTCTTGATTTTTCCCCATTTCCTCTTCTTGTTGCTTAATATTTCTTTCTTTCTTTCTTTCTTTCTTTCTTTCTTTCTTTCTTTCTTTCTTTCTCTTATTTTCCTCATTCATTGTTTATTTTTTCCTTTTTCTCCTCATCTTCCCATTTTTCTTTGTTCTTTTTCTTCTTTCCTCTTCTCATTTTCTTGTCTGTTTCTTTCTTGCTTTTTTGCCCATTTCTTCTTCTTATCTATTTCTTTTTCTTTCTTTCTTTCTTTCTTTCTTTCTTTCTTTCTTTCTTTCTTTCTTTCTTTCTTTCTTGTTCACTAGTGTATGTATATCATACATAACGGTGCTGTAGGATGTATGTAGTGCACTATATCGAACCCCATTCAAGACCCAAAGAAAACGTAAGATATCACTATCATCTGTATTGTCTCCAAAAGTATTGACCCCCTCAGCTTAAAACAAATGATAAAAGTGAATTGTTGATGCTGGTATATGAACCGATCCAAATAAACCGCATCAGATCACGATGCCGTCTGCTCCTGAAGTCTCGAGTCACCTGAGCTGATCAGGACAGAGCTGAAGACAGTGATGGGGATTTAATCAGCATGGAATAGAAAGGGGAGTGGTAGAGGGCGGGTTAATAATATCCGATCAGTTTCTTCTGAGTGTCTGATCTGATCCAGGATCAGTGTGAGTGTACGCCTCAGCTCAGACGGACTCCAGCTCAGAGAGGGACTCGGTGAACTGGTTTCAGTTCTGTCAGTATTTCTGTTTCATTGCCACCTGGTGGGTCTGAGGTTCCACTCCAGTTACCATTTCGAAAAGCTTCAAGTGGAAATAAAACCGAAAACCTGAAGGAGGGAAAAGATCTGAAATTTTACTTTTTGTTTTCATAATTCAAACATTTCACTTAATTCTTCAACTGATGTTGGTGCCAAATGTGTGAGCATCCTCTTTCTTTCTTTCTTTCTTTCTAATTTATTTATTTATGGATTTTCTTAATTCATTGTTTGTTTTTTCTTTATTTCTCCGCAACTTCCCATTTTTCTTTTTGTTCTTTTCCTTCTTGCCTTTCTTTCTTTCCTCCTTTTTTCTCATATTCATCTGTTTCTTCTTTTTTCCTCTTTTTGTTGCTTTCTATTTCTTTCCTTCTTTGTCCTTTTTCTTCCTTATTTATTTTTGTCCTTCTGTTTTTCCTCATTCATTGTTTTTCCTTTATTTCTCCTCATCTTACCATTTTTGTTTTTTCTTCTTTCCTTTCTTTCTTTCCTCTATTCATTCTCTTGTCTGTTTCTTTCTTTTTTGCCCATTTCCTCTTCTTTCTTTCTTTCTTTCTTTCTTGACCCAAACAAATAAAAAGATAAACAATATAATATAACCTTATTGAAGTAAACAATACTAGATAAGTAACGTTTACAGATGACTCGTGTCCAATACTGACATTATTATGTCATTTAAATACTTAGAATTAATAAATTAATCAATTTGTAGAAATATAAATGTATTTAATTCTGTAGAATTGTGTTAAGTTGAGAACAGTGTTAAAAAAGAAAGTTATGCTTTATATTCTAGCTTGAGAGCTGACTGTAAATATTTCTAGCCAAAACTTTTAAAGAGTTAAAGATTTAAATAATTAATGTCTGATTAATTTCTGATATCAGGTGTTTGATGGGAGTTTATCTGAAATTATTTGGTATGTTTTTACAGGTCAATCACTGCCATAATGTCCATTTTTGTATTTATTTTGTGTTGTTGGACGAGTGCGTCCCCTTTTCAACATTTCAATAAAAATGTTGATGAAAATTGAATCACTCTTTTATTCTTTATTATGTTTAATATAAATAATGAACTTATTATTGTATATATTATTTAATTCTATTCTACACAGATGAAATGGAACATTTCTCATAATGATGACAAATCAATCAAGTTCTGGTTGATCTTAAGGAAAACAATAATCGCTGTGCCAGGATTTGTCATAAGTTAAACTATAGCGCAAACTCCAAAATTATTGGCACCCTTAAATAGTAAAAACAAAAGTGTACAGAATGAACATCACACATTGATTTTCTATTTAAACCACTTGAGAATTGACTTCTCTTGCCCCTAACTAAAATTATTTTCATGATTATTAGTACTTTTTCCAAAAAATATTGGCACCCCATAGAAGAGGTTAAAATATGGCCCTGGATGGGCGTTTCACCAAGATAATGACCACAAACATGTCCACAAGCACAAATTTAAATAATTGGAAAGGAATACCAGAGCATCAGTGATGCAGTAGCTCACACGGCTGTACCATGAGAGACCAGACTCATTTATAATTAGCCAAGTTGTTCTTCCTGAGAACAATGAAAACAATTAGATCTTCCAAACAAAATTATCCAAATCAAAATCCATTGAAAACTCAGGAAGGAGTCATGATTCTCCTCAAAATTCATTAATCAGCCTGATTAACAACTCGTTAATGAGAAATCACAAAACCAGGGAGTAACTTTTATGCAAACTGATTAGATTTTCCAAATAAAACAATCAGAACCAAAATCCATTGAAATCTCAGGGAGGAGTAGCAATTTTTCTGAATTGTGGATGGAAGGACAGATGGATGGACGCCGCGTGATGGCAATAGCTCATCGGCTTATGGCTGGTGAGCTAAAAAAGGAATATAAAAGTGCTTGGAAAGTGTTTAATCATAAAGGAGTGGCTCAAGAGCCTCCAAAACTTTGCTACACATTATAGGAAGATACAGTACATAATTACTGTAAGGGTGCCAATAATTTTGAAACAAGCATGAAACCTTGTCATTACTGTAAGGGTGCCAATAATTTTAAAAACAATATGAAAAACTACACTATTGAAAACAATGCCAGTAATTCTGGAGGTGCTCGTTTAATTGGTGAACAGATTTAGCAAACTAATCTTCAGGAGGTATCTGGGTTAGGATCATGGTGTTGGAGGTTACCCAAGTGTGTGAGTTCGACGTTGACCCTGGGGATTAATGAAACGTCCTGAGCTACATTCATACATTTGGCCTTTATTGCACAATTGAGTTGAGACAAATCCAACATTGAGTTCAGTCCTGCACTTTACTCTCATATTTCTCACAAGGATAATGCTGAACATTACTCTAGTAACATTTAACACGATGGTTCCTTTTCAGTGATGTTTCTATACAGTGTTGGTGAGTTCTAATCAGAAGGTGTTGATTAATTGATTTTCTCGCTCGCCGTCCATCCTGAAGGATGATGATGATGGTTTCATTCCCATTAGGGTTTGTTTGTTCCACACTGATCAGGTAACGTGTGGCAACTCACAGCTGTGGAGGGCAGAATACACACACCAGGACCCAGAATTAGTGGAGGGAGTGTTCTTTTATTTTAATGATGTAGGAACAGGGTGAGGGAGTGTGAGGAGGAAAGGTGTGCAGGGAGTGCTCAGTGGTGCTGTAGAGGAAGAACTCAGCCACCTGGACAGGTCAATCGGGTGTGTGGTGGTTCTTTCGGCGGTCTCCGTCGTGTCTACCTGAAGGCAAGCAGGGGAGTCTGGATACGCCGTCTTCTCTGGTGCTCTCAGGAGAAACGAGTCAGTGCTTGATTCACATGAGGAGAACATGTTCTGAGTGGGAGAGCGAGAGCACATGTTCTCCTCCCCTGATTCTGTGGGAGGGCAGAGACTAGCGCCTCTTTAACACACCGCTGCTGTGTGTGCCCCGCCCCCTCAACCACGTGCTCTCCAGCTGTCCAAAACAATAGAGGTGCTGAACAGAAGCTGTCTCTTTAGCGCCAGGAAAGCAGTAGTGCAAAGAGCAGGCTTCTTCTCAGGCAGGGTGATGCGGGAATCCCCACCACAAAGATCTATAAAGGAGAGCTGGAACGGAAGCAAGTCCCAAATTTATAGAGCTGTTGTTATACCTCATCCAAAAATCTTTCTGTAAAATTACAAGAATGCAAAAGGTCCAAGAACATTTATTTATTTATCGTAATATTTCTTTTGTCTTCTTGTAGACCCGCCCAAACACATAAACATGAAATACAACTTTACCAGAACGATGCAGTTGAATGCTAGCTAGCATTGCCCCACATATACTCCACCGCTAGATTTAAGAATCACACTTACTTGATCTTCCAGCTGTCCAATGGCTTTCCCAATGCTTTCCCAATTCTTTCCCAATTCTTGACTCAATGTCCATATCCAGTGATCCTGAGGATGTCATAATGTAGCCCAGGTAGCAAAAATTATTGACTCCATCTAGTCAGTTGCTGTCAGTGGAAACTATTTTGGTTTGATACGATGTTTCATCGTAAATAGTGCCAGGAGCAGTCTTTTATAGATTGACTGTCAGGCCAAAGGTCTGGCCTGCACTAGCAAAATGACTCGCAATCAGGTGGAGGTCTTCAGGTGAATGAACTACCAAGTTACAGTCATCCGCAAACTACAGCTCATGAAGTAGTATGGGATTCTGAACATTCTGTCTTCACTCTGAGTCTTGCAAGATGAAGAAGCTCCTCATCAGTCCTGATTTGCAAGAAAACTCCTGATCTAAGATCTGACATGGAATCTTGGAGAACAGTCCAAAGAGATGGAGCCAGAAAACACATCCCTGCTGAACACCACTGCTGATGGCAAATGGATCAGAAGGATGGTGGTAACCTTACAAGCTAATGTGGCCATATGTGCCTTCGTGGAACTGCCAGGTGATGGTAGGTGAACCGGATGATGTTAACTCTGACATTTGTGCAGCTGCAAAGAGGAAGTGAGCGAATGGCTGTTTATTTACAACAGGATGTAATTATTAATGTTTTGTGGAAGTTCCACAACATTAAATATAACTACAAACAGATCAGTAAGGGTTTGATTTAAAAAAAAATGAAAAGAAAAAAAAAAACCTCAATCTTTGTGCAGCACCAGTAAATTCATTGCTAAAACATGAAGAAATTATGGAATAACCATGACTTTGTCTAGAAGAGGCTGTCACCAAGAATCAGTGACCGGGGTAAAGAGGGGATTAGTCTGAGAAGTGACCAAGAGGTTAAAGGTAACTCTGAAGTTGTTTGAGAAGGTGTTTACAGAATGACAATTGCCTGGACACTCCACAAAGCTGGATGTTAGAGTGTTTGTATATGAAAATACAAGTTTCACAAAATTGAACTGAACAAAGTGCAACATTTGGTAGAAACCCAACATTGCTCACCATGAAGCATGGTGATGGTAGCATCGTGTCATAGAGACTTGGAAACTGGTCAGGGTCGACACCGAGATGCGAGACGAATGAAAAAGATTCAGGACTATCCAAGAAGAAAACCTGTTCCTGTCTACAAGAGACTTGAGACTGTGGACAACAATCTTCCGAATGGTGAAGAAACAAAAATTTCGATTCCGAATTGTAACAATACAAAATGATTTTTTGTTTGATTTGATTTATTCGGTAAATAATGTAAAACATATAACAAATACAAATATATATGAAAGACATTAAGAACCAGGATAACACATGAAAGTGAAAGCACGTATTTCCAATGTGGTCCTCGGAAAATGAGGAAATGGTCAAGAGGGGGTGAATATTTATGCAAACCACTGCATTTTTCTAAGATGAGACTGTCTTAGGAAACTAATTTACTATCTCTCATACACACATTGTTTATCTTTTCACCACTCTTTCCACTTCCTGTTTGTCAGTCCAGCCTCTTCCTCATTACATAATGACCTTCTTTCTTCTCTGTTCTCTATTCACTGTAACTCCTCCTCCAGGATCATGAAGAATGGGTTCCCTTCTTCACACAAGAAAAACCCTCCTCATATTTCCCAGCAGGCTGTGCGAGAGTGTGATCTGTGCTGGTCTATATAAAGAAAGAAGAGACGAAAGGAGGGGTGCGGTGCAGCAGGGAGACTTGCGCTGAGACTCGCCGGGACAGACGGAGAGAGAGAGAGAAAGAGAGAGAGAGAGAGACGTAAGGCTGGGACGCTACACATATACACACACAAGTAAGCGAGAGATTACTACACACACACACACGCACACAGAAGAGAGATTAGAGGACGGCATTAGGACAGGATTATGGTGTGGTTCAGAGAGACATACTGAGATCAGACACTATGCAACCTGAGAGACAGAAATAGTGTGTCGTCCATACAGGAAGTAGAAATACAGTTAGAACTTGTGTGGAAAAAACAGAGAGGGATGCAAATCGAGTGGTGTGTTTTACAGTTGGGACTCCAGTGCCCTTGGAGTCGTTAAGGTGATGAGAATGAGTTGAGGATGAAAACGAGTCACCCAGAAGAAGACACCTTGCATGAACGTTGAAATGGACGTTGACATTCGTATCACACGCTCGCTGCTCACTGTTATGTCGCGTTCTCAATCACTCTGAACACACTCGCGACACAAGCCAACAGCATCGCGCTCAGATCAGAGACAACAGGCTCGTACATGTTTGTAGACTGTCGTTGTGAAGAAGGCCAGCTCGCTTTCCGCTCAGACGTCACACACTCACTGTGCTGTTAAAGGTGGTGCCGCTGTTGCCGTGGCAACAAATCAAACCACAAAAGGGATTCCTAAAGAGTTTGGTGTAGCGATGGTGTCGCGGTGTCGTGGACAGCTGCAGGAGAAGGAAGACTTTTTTTAGATGAAGTGAGGAGAAGGTGGCATCAGGTGACGGGATCCACACTGTGCACTGAGCGCACGATAGCATGTGTACTTGCTACACAATTAACGCATGAGTCTGCGAGTGTGCATAAACAAGTGCTCGGAACTGATCCTAACGGAGCGTTTATTTTTAAATAAACCCCCAAAACCTCAACATTATGTAAAGCTTTATTTATTTATTTATTTTTCATGTGTTCATTTTGGAAAAACTGCACAAAATTTCAAGCTAATTTTCTTGCTAATGATTGCATTTTTATACGAGTGTTACATCACGCCATGCTGTTTTACAGATTTGCATAAATTAATATGTAATTCGTGGGCATTTCGGTGTAAAAATGCAACAATAACACGTCAACAACAACAACTGGCGATTCTTTCTTTCTTTCTTCTCATTTTTTTCTCTCATTTCCTTCCTGATTTCTTTCTTTCTTTCTTGTTTCCTTTTTTATTTCTTACTTTCTCTGAGTATTTTTTTCTTTGGTTTTTCATTCTTTCTTTCTTTTTTCTTCTTTCATTTTCTCTAATTTTTAAATAATTATTCTTTTTATTTCAATTTTCTTTCTTTCTTTCTTTTTCAGGATTTCTCCTCTTATATTTTCTTATTTTTTCCTCACCTACTTTTTTTTCTTGTTTCTTTTATTTTCTTCTGTCGTTTTCTCTATTTTTAAATTATCTTTCTTTTTATTTCTGTTTTGTTGTTTCTTCCTCTTTATTTCTTTCTAACTTTTAAACTGTATTCTTTCTCTAAAATTCTTTTGCTTACTTCTATTTATTTTTTGCATTTCCTCATCCCTCTTTCTTTGTTTTTTTTACTTCATTTTCTTCCTTCCATTCATTGTCCTCACCTCTTTCTTTCTTTCTTTTTCAGGATTTCTCCTCTTATAATTTCTTATTTTTTCCTCATCTATTTTTTCTTGTTTCGTTCTTTTATTTTCTTCTGTTATTTTCTCTATTTTTATCATCTTTCTTTTTGATTT
>JAODVO010000021.1:2299572-2311848 GCA_025400055.1 Notarius lentiginosus
CCCATCCACTGCAGGAGACAGTAGCAGCACTGGGCAGCTCCTTCAGTGACCGGCTCCTCCATCTGCGGTGTGTTAAGTAGAGATATAGCAGCTCCTTCCTTCCTACTGCTGTGAGACTGTACAACCGGCACCTCACCAAGTACAGCACCAGACACTCCTCACAACAATGAACAATACTGTCCAGATCACTTCTATATCCATAGAGACCCCTCTGAATGTATACTGTGTTCACTGACTATCAGCATCAGTACTTTACAACGAACTGCTAGCTACATGCGGTTAAAATGGCTCCTGTGCAATATATCTACTTACTTGTGCAATACTACCTGTGTAATACTGGTAATAATACCTGTGCAATACCACCTGTGTAATACACTTATGTTAACTGTATATCTGCAAACCTGTTAATTTATGCAAATTTGTTAATTTTATCTTTAATTTGTAGTTTATTTATTTTTATATATACTTTTTTGTATACTTAGTACTTTTTGCATTACTCCTTCACTGCCTTATCTTTTTTTCTTTCTATATTTTGCTGCTCTTTTGCTGCTGTAACAATGTAAATTTCCCCTTGTGGGATAATAAAAGGCTGTCTTATCTTATATTTTCTTCACACGAGACCAAAATAGGATATGATTTCAGGAAGGGTACCAATGATTCTGCAGTTGACTCTTTGCATGTGATCGTTAATATCATGCAATTGTCACATTTAGTTTATGGTTTTTACATCATGTCGTGTAATGTTTTCATTTCTATAGCTCGTATATTTTCAGACTGAGCCTCTTGGGTTCTGTGTGAACCTTAAAACTCGACCAGGCACCTTACTAAAGGGACTCATCTGCCACAGCGTGAGAATGATGATGGATTACTGACACATCCCTTTGATGGAAACTACAGGAGAAATGACCTCAGGGCCAAGCAAAAAGCACCTGACCGTGTAAAATGGAAGAAAAGCCAAAGTCCATTGGACTGTTATGGAGTGTGTTGGAGAAAATTGTTCTCAGTCCTCATGGACCTCCAGCCAGTTCATATTTTTGCTGTAATCTGTCTCCTAACACTTACCTAAGCGCTGATTGCTTCATGTGCGTCTACAGGATCGGAAATAGACGATAATTGAAGCCTTGTGAGATTTACAGGGCTTGGTTTAGTGTTTGAAATGTCGCTATTTTTCACTGTTATCTACATTACAGAATGAAAAATTGATATAGAGAACAGGATTCAGGATCCAAGGGAAAGATTTTGGACCCTACACGGTTTGCTCATCATCATGTGATGGTGCAGTGACATAAACAACCCTCCTGAATCTGTCTACTGTGGGTGTGTCCCAAACCGCACACTCTACTCAATATGTAGGCCACATAAACACAATCACGGGTATAAATCAAAGACTCTACTCAATATGTACACCACAGAAACCTCCATAATCACTCTACCGTGATTGTGTCTCACGTGAAGATATCATATTCATTATTACATAGACCTCAAAAACATGTCTGATGTAAGTGTCTCATCAGCAGCCAGTTGTGGACATGTCTCAAACCACACCTGGTTAACTACAATATATACAATATATAAGGCTCGTAAACACCATCACAAACATCTTGCCATCAGTCTGTTGTGGACGTGACCCAAACCAAGCACACACTTTACTCATTGTATAGAGCTCATAAAATCCCTTGCAAGTGTCTCATCAACAGTCATTTATGGATATGTCCCAAACCACGCCCTATATACTGGAAGCCACAATAACAAACATTGCTTCAGCATCACTTTATCTTGGGTGTGTCCCAAACCACTTACCTTATTCACTACAGAAACAAGATCAGAAGTGTTTTATCATCATCATCATCATCATCCTACCTTTGGCATGTCCCAAACCAAGCACTATATTCATCATGTAGAGCACACAAAATCCCTCATAAACATCTCACCATTATGTGTCCATTCTGGACATGTCCCAAACCACACCCTACTCAAGATATCGGCCACATAAACACCAATATACAATCTCACTATCAACATTCCATTGTGGATGTGTCCCAAATCACACTCCCTTTTTCACTATACTAGCCACATGAACATCAAATGTCTTATCAGTCCGTTGTGGACTTGTCCAAAACTACATGCATCACTCACTATAAAGGTGCCATAAATAGCATCAGAAATGTCTTATCATCATCATCATCATCATCATCAAGAAGAAGAACAATCAGTCATGGATGTGTCCCAAACCAAGCACTTTCTTTCACTATACAGAGTTCATAAAAATGCTTTCAAGTGCTCATCATCAGTTCATTGGGTTCATGTCCCAAACTGCACAATGCTCACTATGTAGGCCACATAAACACCAATACAAGTGTCTTATCACCAGTCCATTGTGGATGTGTCCCAAACCACACTTGCTACTCACTATATAGGCCACATAAACACCATCACAAGTGTCTTTTTCGCCAGTACATTGTGGATGTGTCCCAAACCACACTCCCTATTCACTATACTGGCCACACTAACACCAAGTGTCTTCAGTCTATTGTGGACTTGTCCAAAACTACACGCATCACTCACTATACAGGTGCCATAAATAACATCAGAAATGTCTCATCATCATCATCATCATCATCATCATCAATCCACTGTGAATGTGTCCCAAACAAAAATGTATTCAAGCACTTTCTTTCACCACATATAATTCATAAAAACTCTTTAAAATGTCCCAAATCACATATGTTACTCACTATACAGTTCACATAAACACCATCACAAGTATCTTATCACTAGTCCATTGTGGATGCGTCCCAAACCACATGCATTACTCACTATATAGGTCATATAAACACCATTGCAAGTGTATTTCTTGCAAGTCCATTGTGGAAGTGTCCCAAACCCCACATGTTACTCACTATATAGTCCATATAAACACCAATACAAAAGTGTCTTAACCCCAGTCCATTGTGGATGTATCCCAAACTGCACATTACTCACTATATAGGCCACATAAACACGATCACAAGTGTCTTATCAACAGTCCATTGTGGATGTGTCCCAAACAGCACATGTTACTCACTAGATAGTCCATATAAACACGAATACAAGTGTCTTATCACCAGTCCATTGTGGAAGTGTCCCAAACCCCAAACTCTACCTGCTCTATAGGCTGCAGAAATCATCACTAATGTCTGCTCATCATAAGTCAACTCCAAACGGGTCCCAGTCAACACCCCCTGCTTATTATAAAGGCCACAAACACTACTGAAAACATCTTACCAAAATCAGTCTATTTTGACCATGTCCCAAACCACACCTGACTCCCTATATAGGTCGCATGAACACCATGAACACAAACGTTTTATCATGAATGATATGAGGAAAGAGAGTAACTGATTCAGTTGTCCATGTGCAAGGTAGTACGATGATAGTTAGACAGTTTAAAGGGCACATAGAAGCCTTGAACTGTGAATAGGGTCCTTGATTTGGGACATGTCCACAATGAGCTGGGTTTGGGACATGTCCCAAATCCCAGATGTTACGATACTATATAAAAAGACCATCAGATATGTGTCACAATATCAGTCAAATCTGGACATATCCCTAAACATAGACCATATTCACAATATCGGCCATAAAAAGCATCGTCGCAAATGTCTCCAGGACGCATCCCAAATCACAAAAAATGCAGTGTATGGCATCATTTAAGTGATGCATTGTGGGATTTCAGTGCACACCAAAGAGGCCGTGGTTTAAAGATGATAAAATACAGCAATGCTAGCACTACGAGATGTTTCACATTTTTAAGGATTTGCTTATTTGCTTTTTTTTTATTAAACACATTTAACAAATCACAAATGGTTCCCTGAGATATTTAAACGAGCCTGAAAACAGGAAAATAGAGTGTTTATCATAAGCAAAAAAAAAAGCAGAAGAATGAATTTGTTTGTCCTAAATTGCCTTGTCCCATTTGCATGTCTGAAAAAGACCACGGCGAAATCGACTTGCGCAGAAAATTTGTCAAACAAACAAATCCTCCTTCCTCGGGGCAATAAATACTGACTAAGGTTGCACACGTTGGACAGAAGGGAGAAGGCGATATTAAATTTGCATTCAGGTCTGTGAGAAGCGGCTCATCTCATTCATGAATGTGATGTTTCAGCAGGAAGAAGGCGACGAGACGAGTGCGGAGAATCGCAAAATAACCATTATAAACGAGAAATATGAGCAGAAAAAAAAAAATCAGCTACAGTCCAAATGGCTCCACACAAAAGCACAGAATGTGGTCAGAAAAAAAGACATTAAATCATGTGAAGAGATGCTTGCAAGATCAAACAAACAGCTTGTAACTGGGAAGCTGGGAAATTATTGAGAAAGAAAGCAAAAACAGAGAGAAAATTGAGAGGACGCTCTGAGGTAACTGTTAAGAGAGATGGAGACATGCAGTAGAGACTCAAAAAGTCCTTCAGACAAGCTTTCACAGAAGGTCCTTCAGACAAGCTTTCACAGAAGTGTGATTTTTTTTTTCTTCCTGAAGAACCAAGTTCTTTCCATAAAGAGTGGAAATGATCCTTTGGTTATTGTAGTGATGATGATGATGATGATGATGTTCAGCCTTTGGGGTCGAAGATGACCATGACTTCAACTTGGTTGAATTTAAAGTCATGACTTGCATATGACTTGGATTAGCGTGAGGGAAACTTGCACAACCGTCAGCCTCATTCTCTTGTCCCGACCTAACTGGGTCCAGGGGCAAGACAGAATCAAGATGGCTGGAGCTAGGTCAGGATGCAGTGGATGGCCAACAGTGTTCTACATGTTGCACTGCACCCTGATCGTGCACCACAAGTGCTTTGCTGGGTCCACCTTCCTGCCCGTTGAACCACCAGGTGATGGTCTCCTCTGTGTAGTCTGCCGAGTCCAGCCTTCAATCGTAACCCTGACCAGGAGAAGTGAGGGGTTGCTAGTACTTGCTCAAAGCACCACCCCAGGCTCGTGGAGGGAAGGAGATGCCTTCCTACTCCATTGCATGATAGTCAAGGACAGCACATGCTCACTGCCCTAAATTTATTGTGGTGCCAATAAACCAGGGGAAGCCATGGCCTAAAGGTTAGAGAAGCAGCTTTGGGACCTAAAGGTTGCTGGTTTGATTCCCTGGACCAGCAGGAATGGCTGAAGTGCCGTTGAGCAAGGCACCTAACGCCAACTGCTCCCTGGGCGGCCCACTGCTGTGGGTGTGTCAGGGTCTTGCTGTATGTCGCTCTAAGTGTCTGGAATGTAATGCACCAACAAGAACAGCTGAATAATCATGGATTACAAGGTTCTTTGAGGAACCAAAAAATTTTCTCCAGTGTTCTTTTAGCATTGGATTAAAGTGTAGCTTCACCCTCAGCTCTGAGCGTAACTCCTCCTACTGCTTAATCAGGAAAAATGCTAAAAAGTGGGTGAGGGAATAAAAGGGGAGAGGCTGAGGGGGATGAGGGTTGGGAAATAGTATTTGGAAAATGACCACAGCTTCAGACTTCCACTCAAGGGTGGGGCTTGGGGAAGTGATCCCACCTCTGATTAGACAGCATCAGCCCTTACAAGATTCAGGATGATTTTAACCAGTAGATGGTGTTTTGAGCCATTTTCGACCCAGAAAAAAACAGATTTATTTTTAGAAAATGGTAATTCTGTCAATATTAACCCCAGCCTTGAGGTGAACTGTGGGTGGTAGAAGAGAGCAACTGGACTTGCTTGAAGATTCTTGAAGACTTTTCACCTCTCATCCGAAAGGCTTATTCAGTTCTGAAGAAACCTTTCAGATGAGAGGTGAAACGTCCTCAAGAATCTTCAAGCAAGTCCAGTTGCTCTCGTCTACCACTCACAGTTTACTATGACCTGGATGACTGAGAATCTTCACAGACAGCCTTGAGGTGCTTCATCACAGTACAGTCTCATCATTTAGTTTACAGCTCAAAAACACATTGTGGTGTGCAGTACCTCATTAAAGAGTATCTTCTTCAGTTTGTTCACCTGGGGGAACCGTTGAGAACAGGGGTCCAGATCCAGACCCAGCAAAGTATTTCTGTGGCTCATACCAAGGACTTGGAAAAAGTCATAGCTGATAATCACATGAAAGGAAACAACTATCTGTGTTTTTGTGACTCGAGTTTTCTGAATATGAATCTTTGGAGCAATCTTTGTTGCTGTTTATTCAAATCACACACATTTACTGTATGTCAAATACTTCACTGAATGATGCTCATTGGACTAGAGACTAGCTAGAGATTTTAATTCTTTCAGAGACTTTTATTTACCTTCTGATGACTGATGACAGTCACAAATTGAAGACAGACATGTCTCATCTGAGTCCTTGACGCTTTTCAAAAACCAGCCGTTTCCACCACCTTTGTGAGCAAGGAATTTTATGTAACTGGATGACTGGTTGAATAGAAGCATGTTAGAAAACTTACACTCTACACAGAACCTCACGACAATGTGATTCTCTTTATGAAACCATTCCAAAATTCTTTTGGGTCGCCGTGAATTGTTTAGCATGAAAGAAGGCTTGTGTAGCAGCTCACACCATATAAGAAAGGGTTGCTGTACTCAGTATGCATCTTCACACCTGTGAGTGAAGGACTTCTCATTTCCACTGGAGAGACACTTCAACAGAAACGTACATCGCAGTCATGCCATCGCAATTAGCATCACAAATTGTTGCTATAGCAGCGATGAAGTTCAGTGGCTTAAGAAGAAAGAACTCATCCACATTCTTCAAAATGTTTTGACTGAAGGCTTTGCTAACACCTTTCTGTTTTGTCCAGCATTAACTTTTTCAGCAGTTTGTGCTACAGTAGCTCTTCAGTTCTTCTGGACTGGACCATATGGTTTAGCCTTCATGCCCCATGCGATTCAACCAGCCTTTGACACCCATGACCCTGTCACTGGTTCACCAGTTGTCCTTCCTTGGACCACTTTTGTTTGGTACTAACCACTGCATACTGGGAACACCCCACAAGATGTCCTATTTTGTTGATGCTCAGACCCAGTCATCTAGCCATCACAATTTGGCCCTTGTCAAAGTCGCTCCTTACGTTTGCCCATTTTTCCTGCTTCCAACACGTCAACATCAAGAACTGACTGTTCTTTCACTTGCTGCTGAATATATCCCACCCCTTGACAGGTGCCACTGTAATGAGATAATGTTATTCTATCCACATTCACTGGATATGAGCAATCACGTGCTCTGATTGGCTACTCTATTACTAGGATATCAGCTCATATACCATGAGTAGAGAAAAACAAAATGGCGGATTGTGTTAATGAACCAAGTGAGGACAAAATAAAAACTCTACTCGAAAACAAAACCCCAAAAATACAAAAAAAAACTAAATATGGAATGAAAGTATTTGATGTTCAGAACATATCTTTTTAAGCACCAATCATCAACTTCCATCATTGTAATGTTAACATATACAGCTCTTTTTAATCGATCAATGAACTTTGAACACTTTTTCACTACTTTTAGAAAGTTTGAAGCTTATTTTTTTTTATAAAATGTGTAAATTGATATAAACCTTGTCAAATTTGAATATTTTACTACACCTGTATGAAATTTGTCACATGTCTGCGAAGCAGAAATGATTTTGTTGGATGTTTTGTATAAAATTTTTATTCATTTAATTTGCAAAAATAAAAATTCTCCATTTCTCAAAATCCAGTGAATGTGGATAGAATAAAACAGTTATTCCACTCAATCTTGTTGTACATGGATTATAGACAACTCAGTGCTACGTGTCTCATCGGCGATCAGCTCATGTACGACTCAGTTTCGTGGAATAACTGTAAAATATTCACGTCACCTGTCAGTGTTTTTAATATTATGGCTGATTGGTGTGTATGTGCTGAATGCGACCGTATGTGTAGGTCTGTCTTGTATTTCAGCTCCAGTCTGTTGTTAGGTGTCTTGTTCCCGGCCTGTTGCTTGGACTGATGCTTCTGGATGTCTATGACATTTCATACCACATCATGATGCAGACCGTTGCCTCTGCTTCATTTCAACTGTGTTATCTGATTATTACCTCTGTAGAAACTGTTTTTTGTATTCTTTGTGCCTCACCGTTTTTGGATTTCTCATATTTCTTGGATATCTGTAAATTTGACTGTATTGTGTAGTATATCCACATATTCTTGTAAACAAATGCATTATAAATTGTGGTAAGTAGGAAGTCAATGATGTTTCTGTTTTATCATTTTTAAATAAAGGCCACTATTTCTTAAAACGAGACCGTCAATGAGGGCGTAGCTCGCTCTGGCCCCGCCTAGTCCAGAAGGAATGATCTAAAGTGGGCCACATTGCGCAATAAATGCTGCAAGCTATAAACACTATATACAAGCTATATATAGAAACGATATCCATCCGAGGAATACCGACCTATTTACCAGAAAGAATCCAAAACGGTGAGGAATTGACCAAGAAGCAATTTTTGTTGAAGTCTTAATTAGTCCATAACTTCATTAATAATTGCAATTATGCAAATTTGGGTAGAAGCTATATGCATCCCAGGCAGACCTATCTTCCTGCCAAAAAGAATAAAAATTGGTGAAAAATTGAGAGAGAAGAAGCGATTTTTGTGAAATGTGGACAACACCGGACAGACGGATGTTGGACAACACATGATGGGATAAACTCATCACCTGTTGGCCAGATAAACTGAATAAATAAAAAAATATGTTCTGGTGTTGCTGCCCTTTTTTTTTGTATGCTACTGCCTGACCTAGACCAGGTCATAACAGGAGAAAGAGAGACACACAAAGAGAGAATGTTGGAGCGCGAGTGAGTAAAGCCAAGCTGTCAGCACATGAGTCAACATATTTTATCGGTCAGCTAATTGATTAGGAACTGGCCGAGCAGAAGCGAAGCCTTTTAATTAAGGCAAAATAGCACGATGGTGTCTCTTTAAGACAGGATAAGGGATGTAATTACCGCTGAGCAAGCAATTAACACCCAGAGGTGGGAAAGAAAGATGCAGAACGAGTAACACTAAGAACATGGCAGCACTTACAGCAAACACTGTGAGAAAATAATTTATTTTCTTATTTTGCCAGGTCAGAGAAGTTCTTTCCAGTTTTGAAATAAGTGTAGAACCAGATGCAGAACTGTCTTAAAAACTAATCAAAAGCCTTCTTTATGCTCGTTTCAGCGTGTAGGTTTGACCTCGTTGTGGGATTTTGTGGATATAAACCCTGAAAAGCATGATTTGCAAAGCACACTGAATGGTTGTCCATTTGCTGCAGGCTGAAGTAGCGGTGATGGGATGTACGACGAGGAGGAAATATAAAAAATAAATAAAAAGGCAGGAAAAGAAACCTTGAGAGGGATGAGTATGAAGTGAATTATCAGGGTTTTATGTACAGTAACTGTGTTTTTTTTTTTCCTTTTTCGTTTTGAAAGTGCCTTGTAATTGCTCATCACATAATTTTGGATGGCGGAGGACTGTGTATAATCTTTTCCCGTCTCTGTCTCTTTATGTTGCACTCAGAGCAGTCAAGATTCCAGACAGAGTTTTAGCAGCAAGCAGTACGTTATAAAGTTCGAAAGATATAAACCAAATTAATGAAAAAGCTTCAGCCTCTTAAATCCATCAGCAAAGGCTGTTATTTATCCTGAAGTACACGACAAACCGGGCAAGTCTGTATACCACACGACACACACCCACGTACATCTACAGATACATACATATGAGTCCAGGATCATGAGGTTTAATGGCCAATATGGATGAATGCTGTGCATTATTAAGCCATTAAATTCATTTCATGAAGTAAGGCATGTAAATATTTAATGATAGACGGCTGCACTATAGAATTCAGTTGAGATTAATGTAGAGAAGCCATATATTACTGCTGCCATATATTATTGTAGGTATGTATTAAATATGGATGACTGCTGGGATAGAGGATTTCCTGGCAGACCAAGATACAAAAAGATGTGCATTTTATATTAATAACTTTGGGAGGGAAATCTTGTGTAATGGTGTGATAAATTGTGGAAATGATAAACATCATAGTTTTCATCATAACAGGTTTCTGAGAGCTAAGATAATTGGTTGGTACAGGACACGGTGAAAATGAAACAAAGTTTGTCCAGGACTGTGATGTGACATGAAACATCACAGGACTACAATCTACACATAACAACATAAAGTGCAAGAGTGCAACGAGTGCAACGCTGCAGACAATAAACGACCCAATAGACAGACAATAAACGGACTGTAAATGACACAAACACCCTAAAGTGCAGAGGTGAGTGTGAATATTGAGGTAGTATATGAAAAGGGAACAAATAAGTGTAAGCCTTGTTGTGTGAGAGACATTATAAACATTGTAAAGCAATAGTGCATTATTGTCCACTGTGCAAAGATTGATTGATTGATTGATTGGCTACTCTACTACTTAGAAATCAGCTCACATACCGTGAGTAGAGGAAAAAACAAAATGGCGGCATGTATCAAATCAGACCCTCTGGGCCGAGACCCTCTGGGCTGAGGTCAGTATTCAAGGCCGAGGTCACGGTATTTCACCAAACAGACCGACCTTAAGCTGGTAAATAATATATAAATTTTTTTCTTTACCAAATTCTAACAGAAAACAAAAGCACCCGAAAGGGAAAACCGAGCCGAGCCGCCATTTTGAATCCTCATTCACAGCTGTAATGCAAATGGCTTCCTCCTTGGTATACAAGTGCACTTCCATGGCAGGAAAAAAACTCCATTTTGCCACCTATGTAGTCCCCTATTTATACAAAATTGGGTCATTCAAGATTCAGCCATGTTTTTGCTCAGCATTAGCAACAGTTAGAGGTTTTTAGCTTTCTCCTGAAATGTTCTTTTATTTCTTCTTCCTCAGGGTAGTAAAACTTGCTTTTGCTGTGAACACTGTCGTATCACTATTCATGATGTAAAATTAATGCTATTCTCCTGAGAAATGCGAACATAAATGCTACGATGTTTGTTGATGTTGTGAACGAGCGAGTCGCCAGAGGTCCATAACCGGGGTCCATAACAGGGGTCTGTATCATAGGATACAGACCCGCCCATCAGCCAATCAGAGCGCAGGATTTGTTGGAAACCGGACCGCGAAATAAAAAGGTTGTATTCTATTGAAAAAGTGTCCTGTATGTATAATAATAGTGCTTATTTCACATGTTACACATGGGTGCTTAAGCTAAAGAGCAAACATTCGCATGACTGCTAATATGGCCACTGAAGTGAAAGAAATGATCATTACAGGAAGTAATGTGTGCAACAAAGAGTAGTGAACACAGTCCACAGAACACATACATCTGACTCAGACTTTATTAGATTGATATTCTATTGGTTTAAATTAATTCTGAATCGTGTAAGGGAGGTAAGATCACTTTAAATGCTATGGTCTCTACATTTATCTCCTATCTACCAGATTAATTTGTACTTCACACCATTTTCATAATAAACTTCTTTTATTCACATTGGCTAATGGTTTACTACATTACCCATAATGCCATTCAACTGCCTGCTATTAGTGATGCCAGTGTTATTTAGCTATTGATTTATCTCTGCGTAAAGCAAGCAATGCAACAGTGCTTTACCCAGTTAGACTGTTCAACTTTCTCACCTCCTCAACTGTACACTCAAACAGCTTCAACTTTTATGCTAATATCATGCTTGTCTCAGCAAATTCAATTCAGATATTTGACAGGGTTGAGTAAACAACTGCTCTAGTACTGCAGGTGGCGCTATTAAAATTTAATTGAAACTTCCATGACTACACACAGAAGATGATTGTCCCTCAAAGTCATCTATCTTGGAATAAATCAGATTTGGACATGCCATATTTTTAACAACTAATCACAGGCTTGTCGTGTGTTCATCCGTGGAGTTCACTCAGCTGCCACAGCAAGCGAAGCCACTGTGTGATATCTGTTTGCTCCATAGCTATCTCCTTTGCAATATTTTTCATCAAAGCCAATAGCAAATTTCTCCACATGCTAAGACTTTGTTTTTAGGATCTAGTAAAGAAATGGACTGTCCCCAGTGTTTGAGAGTGTTTAAGAAATAACACAAGAGTGATGCAGCACAAAATGGACTGATGCTACCCCTGAAGGGTTTTATTTTCATATAACAACATGGTGTGGTGTGTTATTCCACTTAGACTACAGTGATTTGCCAATGATTACATCCTTCCATCTATTATCTCTAGCCGCTTTATCCTGTTCTACAGGGTCGCAGGCAAGCTGGAGCCTATCCCAGCTGACTATGGGCGAAA
>JAODVO010000021.1:4386888-4400343 GCA_025400055.1 Notarius lentiginosus
CCTCAGCCCAAGGCCGCCCCACGTCAACCTAACTGCATGTCTTTGGGGGAAACCGGAGCACCCGGAGGAAACCCACGGGGAGAACATGCAAACTCTACACAGAAAGGCCCTCGCCGGCCGCTGGGCTCGAACCCAGAACCTTCTTGCTTTGAGGCAACCATGCTAACCACTACACCACCGTGCCACCCAACTTCCACCCGTCTCTCTTTTTTTTAACATTTCTCATCTCTTTATTCTCCTCTGTTCTGTCATTTTCCTTTTTCTTCTTTCCTTCAGTCTGTCTTTTTCTCTTGTCTTTCTTCTTCTCTCTGTTCTCCACCTCCTAACCTTTCTTGTTAACGTTTGAGCTTCATTTTTCTCTCTCATCTCTTTATTTTCCTTTCTTTCTTTGATTTTTCCTCTCCACTCCTTAACCCTTCATCTTTCTTCTTAACTTTCACTTTTCCTTTATTCTCTCTTCTCTCATTTTCTCTATTTTTCTCTCGTTTATCTCTCATCTTTCCTTTTCCCTCAATTTCTTTCACTTTTCCCTTTTTCTCATCACTTTATTCTCCTCTTTTCTCTGATTTTTTTCTTCTAGTTGAAAACTCATCCAGTGCTTTTATTTTTTTTCCTTTATCTCTTTTTCATCTCTCCGTTCTCTCTCTCACTGTAGGGCGACTGTGTGACTGTTTCAGGTCACCTATTTAGAGCGAGGTGTGCTGTACCTGTTTAGCAGAGGTGTGACAGAAGTAGGCGGCATTGATGAATGTATTTACACACACACACACACACACACAATCTAATGTCCACTAAGAAAAATAAACCAATAACCAAAACAAGATCAGGACTCAGTTTTATTGTTCAACTCTTTTATTATATCTTCTCTCTCTCTCATTTTTTTTTTTACAATGACACCAAATGTATTCTCTCTATTTTCATTTTTTTTGCTTGCTATTTTAGGAGATGCGATTGAATTGTAAACAGTGAAATAGATCAAATACATTTCATAAACCCCTTACAAGCAGTGTATGACCGAAGGAAAGGTGGATTTCACCCAACGGCTTTCCCTGATAATGTTACATGTCGTCATTTTTATAGCTTCGAGGCTCTGAGTATTTACATTTACATACATACAGCTGTGTGGCGTGGGATTTCCCACCAGACCTTGTGTTTTTGTCTTTTTTCATCGTTTTATTCTTTTCTTAAGAATCATATTTACATCCATAACCCCCCCGGCGGCCTGCTGCCAGGGAGTACACAGTTAGAATAACTCGCTTAATATGAACTAAAACTGCAGCTCAGTCTTCGAGCGGGTCGAATTTTTCCCGACAAATAAAAATCCATCGTCAAAAAAAAAAAAAAGTGAAACTTATCCAACAGATAAGCAAACAAACAAACAAAAAAAAACATATTGCACTGACATAAGGACAGCTGAGGATCATGGGTAAAGGGAAGAGGGTAAAGGTAAGGTGTGGGGGGGGGAAGGGGACTTTTTTTTTTTAAGCTGAGTGCAATGAACTGAACAAGACATCCAGCAAGGATCTAAATAAATATACAAACTTTCTTTTCTGTACAGGTAAAGCATTATCTTTCTTATTAACAACAAAATAAATCTACCGAGTGCAGGTTTAAACCTAATATTAAAAAATAATAATAATAATAATAATAATAATATATACAAAACTAACAGGATGTGAAATAAAGGTCAAACGAGCCTGAAAGCTTCATAGTCGAGTGCCGTGCAGTCCTGAGAATCCTCTCATCTCATCCTGACATGGAGCTACAATGAATTTCTGTACAGAAACTGTCACGCTTTTGACCTTCGCAGGCCTGCACATGGATGTTTGATCGCGTCCCATGTGCAGAAGCAAGCATGGTTTGGTTTGGTCCATTCCGCCTCTCGAAACGTCTCTTAGGATGGGGGGACATGAAAGGAGACGCCTCGCTACACCACAGAGGGAAGGAAGGAAGGGATTGCGTGCACTTTGTATCGATCCGGTCGTGACGGTTTGAGGATGAGAGTGAAAAACTGGCGTCTGCGTCGTACCGCGAGCACGGAGCGCAGAAACGATAAATAACAAGCGACAAAACAGTACCCGACTGTCTTTGCATCGAAGAGTAAATCAGTCCCTGTCCCTGTCCCCCACCCTGACTTCTTTCCAAAACCATAAATAATTAAAAAAAAATTGTCAAAGTGAAAAAAATAAAGACGATGTAGCTCATGATACAGAAACTCCACACGTCTCTTTGCTCAGCCTCCGGATCGTATCAGATCAGATCAGATCAGATCAGATCGGAAAACCGACTTCCTTTCTGGCGTCTTTCTGTCCCGTTCGTCACCCTTCTTTTATCTCTCCTGATCATAGGACAGGATGGCGAGGATGGCAGATGAGAAGAAGTGTCCATGATGCTAGTTAGATTTTTTTCTGTGTGTGTATATCAAGCGTCTCTGCGCTGAGGTTCCTCTTACGACGAGGATGCCGTAGACGTCGCGTTGGCTTTCTTTTGGTTCACTAAGTCCAGGTAGAGTTCTGAGCGCAGGAACCGCGGATACGAGTCCTTCTCCATCAAGCCGTATATCCGCCGCTGGGCCAGGTCGAAACAGGAGCGTGTGACGTTCTGGAGGTTCTCCTTGGTGTGTTCTCGCGTGTATGAATCAAGGTTCACCTGGAGGACAAAAGCAGAATACGGTTAATTAAACATCACTGAAACAACATCCTCGTCAGATCAGGTCAGGGTACACGTTCTCGTTCTCGTGTTCTCATTCTCACGTTCTGCTCTTTCTCGGTTTAACGTAAAGTGCATGGGGGCTTGTTTGGATTGCTTTTTTTACTTTTCAGGATTGTTCCAAACTCAAAAAGTGAAAACATGCACGAAAAACCAGAGGCGTAATGCAGGACAATGACGTGCGAGTTGATTAAGGATGATCTCATATCCTCCAGGCCTCTCAGGTCTCCATGTGGGAACCATACACAAAGACTGGCTCATTCATCCTGTTCTGGAGGAGAACTGGCACAGGATTTACACTCCGCTGCCCGTGTGTGTTTACTTAAAAACCTGTCTCAACCCTGATTTGTTTTGACTGGAATTGGCCGCTGTTTGGCCTCGGCTTGAATATCGTGCTCAGAACTCTGCCTTACCTCTTTACAAGACTGGATAGCGATGTACTCTGCGAAGATCTTCTTCGCCTTTGAGGCCATCTTGGACTGCGACTTGATCTTCTTGTAATCCTCACAAGCGAGCCAGAATTCCAGATTCTCCTCGCTGAACTCAGTGCGCAGGAACGCTCTGAACGCCGCCAGCCCATCTGATGAAGAAAGACAGAACAGAGGGTGTTATTGGATGAGTGGACAGGAAGAACCAGCAGGCTCGGCTGAGCTCAGTACAAGATAAGCACTGATCATTCCATACAGATTAGCCGCTTCCTCTCATACCCTTCCGGCGCTTTGGATTGGGATGAAGCTCTGATCTGTTACCTTTTTTTTTTTTTTTTCCCCAAAAACAATTCATCGATCTACATTACACAAGTTCTTGAGAAGATATTCAGCTTCAGCTTTCCTGTCCGGCACAAGATACTTTTTTCTGTGTTTCACTTTGAATGATTTACGGAAATACTCCCGTTTTGGAAAGTCCTTTCCTTGCAGGTTGCATGAACATTTCAGACAAGGTTTTGAAATCTACTCCTTCAGTAAGAATGCAAGGAAATGAGGAGCCACCCTGTTGCGCTGAGAGCGCTTTTCCGTTGCAGATAAGATAGCTGCGGAGTTTGGGTTTTTTTTTGCGATAGGGAAACAGTTGAATAAGTGCGCTCTGCAGATAAGCGTCTTGTGCACATGACATGCTGGCTGATAATACTGTACGCATAATGCATGCGATGCATGTATGCAGTTTTCCTTACTATCAATAATACAAAAACACATCAAAGCCTGGATAACGGATTATGGATTATGGAGGGCGGATATAAATAGAAAGCACACTAATCCCTCAGTGTTCTTCCCTGCTGATGCACAGCTCAATTCATATGGACTTGGTTCATGCAAGAGCGTCCGACCAACACACACACACACACTGCACCAACCACACATCATTTACAGAGCATTCAAAGCCTTCAATCTGTAATCTTAATACATACACACATAACAAAGGAAAAAAAAATCCCGACTTACATTTATGGACGAGCAGCTTGTCGAGGGATTCTCCCCACTTGAGCGCCTCCTCCGGCGTGGGCCTGCAGATGAAAGCAGAACGGTTCTTGAGCAAGCCCATTTCTGTCAGGTTTCTCATTGTGTGACCCATTCGAAGCCGTGTGCTGCTTCTCTCTGGGCTGGTGTCTGCGTATTTGTGCGTCTGTACAAGTCTGTCTGAACGTCTCTGGTGGACAGCTTCTTTTATGACTAACCTCAGAGAAGGGAGGGGTGGAGGTGGAGATGGAGGTGGAGCTACAGCTCGCCAGTAGGACGGTACTATAGCTCCGCCTCCAGCTCATCTCTTTCTTTCCAAAGCTCTTTTTCATTGTGTGTGTATAATTACCAGTCTTAAAACATCTGCTGCCTTACTGACTTTAGGATCAAGTCGTCTTTCTGCACGATAGGGTGGTATTGTACACTGTGTCGACGAGTAAAGTAATTATGCAGGTGTTGGTCGTGCTAAAGTAATTACACCCCGTGCATGTGTCATATGTGGTGCGGTGCATTGTATATTACGCGTAGCATTACTTTTTATGCATAAAAGGTTTTTCTTTGCTAATTTATTCTCTCCATTGTAGCTCAAAACAAAGAATGTTTGACATGTTTGACGAGTACGAAGTAAATTTTTCAGCACCCATATGGTAAGATGTGTCAGGTCTGGTTTTAAAACGATGAACACAATAAGCACAAAAGTCACCACGGACCAAATAAGGTCATCCGTTCATGGAACGATGTACACGATTGACATGACAACAGCATGACAGTGTGATGACAGATAAAGAGACAACTTCTCATTTTCAAACACTTCTTCTCTCAGGCCATGAACACACCCTTATGCGTCAACACACACACACACACACGTAACACTTACTTGACTGACTTCATAGTTTTATCCAGCTTGCCAGCCGGAGAGCTTCCAGGAGATTCATTCCTTCTCCTCAGGAACGCCAATCGGTTCTTCATGTCTTTGGCCCTGTATGGACACACACACACATGCACACATAAGCAGTAGGTCAGAGAAGAATCTCAAATCCAGACATCATGGAAAACATCAAAACATCTCCAACTCCAGCTCCAACTCCGGCTTAATAAAACCCCAAAATTGTGAAAATAAAATCCATATCAAGTGTACATTTTCTCTGCAATCAAGCTCAAAGCAGCGATCAGATTCCAGCAAGATGTTAAGAGTTGGAAGAGAGACACTGTCCGTCTCTCTTTCTCTATCTCTCACATCCGTCTCACTCCTGTCCTTCGTCCTCTCTCTCTCCTCTTCTTCCTTCCTGACTGACAGAGTGACGTACTGACAGAGGGATGAGGCTGAGTGCCGCTCTCTACCTCCACACCTCTCTAGGATTCTCCGTAAAGCCCCTGGGCTCATGACCTCAGGGTCAAAGCCCTTGAGGGGGTTCACAGCGTACAGCTGCACTCCCTTCATCCAGCCAAACCTGACACGCCCTCCTCCCACCCCGAGCGTTCATCCTCACACACTCCGACCTCACTCACGTCCTCGTGGAATGCCCGGCCTTCCATAATACCTATTTCCTGCTGTTTGATTTCCACCGTGGCCTCCACTCTCATCAGCACCACGTTAGGAGACCATTCTGTTTTTGGACCTCCCTTGACACGGTTTCTAAATCGGTCCATCTGTCCTGCCCTCACCGTGCCTCTTTTCTATAATGGTTTCTGGACTTATTATCATGTGGTGATAATTCGGTGAGGCCTACCAGGAGGAATGAGTCTGTGCTCCAGGTCTGCTGACACTTATTTATCAGCACACATTCTGACTCTTCAAACATCTGTGTTTGTTTGAAAGGAAATCATTAAGACCATGTTTTTGGGGCCACCACTGGTTAACTATTAGCTGTCTCTTTTGAATGCAGCTAGTTTAGAGCATGTGAAGTGAAGGAACCATGAGGTGAGCACTCACAGGAAACAGGAAGTCTGTAACAATTTATGACATCATTCACTGCTGTGCTGAAATCTGGAAACAATGTCCCCAGTCACTGACCAAAATACTCTCAAACCCAACTGACAACATGATGAGCGATCACCTTAAAATATTACGTTGGGCATTTTTTCAGTAAGAGTCAAGACACGAGTAAACCACTTCCGAAAAATGTGGCTTCACAAACTTCTTCTTAAACCCACCACGCATTTATTCTGCATAACTCCTTGTTCAAATGTTCCGTTACCGCATGAACAGTGCACATGATAATGTTTCAAGTCCACAATCTTGCTTTTGCACCAAGCTGATGTGTTGCAAGGCCAAGGCCATACAGGACTGAAGCTATTGCTCTTATCTTTGTCAACACCAAGAAGGAGGAAGGTCAACTGTGATGATGATGTGTAAGACTGCCAAGAGGCACTTCACTCTCTCAGGTTCAGCCTTATGAATACGTTCACAGACCCACTCCCATGACCACTGTGGTGATAAATGGGCCTAAATTAGGGGGTTCAGCAGGTGAGGTTCTGGATTAGTACAGTTCAAATCCCAGAACTGTCACTGTTTTGGTCTTGGGAAAGTCTCAAACATTAATGTGCTTGGATTTCACTTGTAAGTCAGCAATCAAATGAATAGATATAATGTAAATCAATTCCTAGTATTCCATCTTTGGCTAAACCCAAAAGGATGGGATACTATTTCAAATCTTTGTAACTTGCAACTCTTGAATAACACCAAACTTGAACACTTTATCTCGAACCCAAAGGATCAAATCAAATTCCTTTTCATGCCATGTTTAGAGAAGTAGCTTTGGGGCCAAAAGGTCACCAGTTTGATTCCCTGGACCAGCAGGAATGACTGAACTACCCTTGAGCAAGGCATATAACCCCCAACTGCTCCCTAGGCTGCTCTGGGTATCTTGTACGCCGCTCTGGATAACAGCATCTGCTAAATGCCTGTAATGTAATTCCACAAGGCACATCAGGCGGCGCTGATCTCTGAGGCCCTCAGCCTCTTGCCTATTACATAGTTCGGGTTACATTGGCAGGCTAATCCTCTGGTAACTTTGAGAGTTTGGAAACCCAAAGTAAACCACTCCAAAATATTCATTCATTCATCTTCAGTAGCCAATTTATCCTGATCAGGTGGATATCCCGATCAATATCCATTGAGCACCATGCAGGAACACATCTTGGATAGATTCATTACAGGCATTTAGCAGATGCTCTTATTCAGAGCAACATACAACAGAACCGACAGCAGTGAGCAGCCTGGGGAGCAGTTGGGGTGCTTTGCTCAAGGGCACTTCAGCTATTCCTGCTGGTCCAAGGAATTGAACCAGCAACCTTTTGGTCCCAAAGCTGCTTCTCTAACCATTAGGCCATGGTTTCCCTATGCAAGAAGAGATTAAAGAGATTCACTGATCCACCTACTGACATGTTCTTGAAAGGACACCAACATAGGCAAGGTTGAACATGCGAAACTTCATGCAGAGCTCAGGATTGACCTGGGAATGAAGGAGCTGTGATATATGGCAACGCTACCCACTACACCACCATGCCACCAAAATATAACTCAACGCTCAGTAAAAATGAATCACTAATTTTGCATTTCAAGTCAATTTTCTTCTCATGTTCTACTCCTTAACTGCACTAAACTTGGAAAACCAAGTGCATCCCAAAGGAAACCATTCCAAAAAATAAATGTCATTTCTGTCAGACATTTTTGCACAACTCAAATAAGAGGAAATGTTAAGCAAGGGGCTCATCAAAGAGATAAATCTTTGTATTTAAGACCAAGTAGAACATTTACGTCATGCTTTATTACAGGGGTTTATAGACAGAAAAATGTGTTGCTTTTCCAATACGACATTTCTTAGACGAATCGAGGAGGTGTGTATGATATATCATTGGAAACACCACCCTTCCTGAGAACTGCATTATCTGCTGATGACATCAAAGATCTTTATACCATTTATACATAAACGTTTTATTTTGGATGATGCTGGCGATGGCGCACCCAATCCCTTCTCCTCGATCAAATCCGTCCTAATAAGATAAGACCGGTGAAATTGTCAAGTAGTTAAGGAACTGCATTCATCATATCACATTCCTCTCCAACTGCTCACACGGTAAAGCCGTTTTGGATCGTTTTCATCTCAGATTCACACTGTAAATACAATTTACTGCAAAAAAATGAAAAAATAGTGCAAAGTGAAAGCGCTTAATAAAGACCAAAATTGAATCCAGAGAAAGGGGTTGGGGGTGGAGTTGGGAGTTGGGGGTTGAATTGGAAATCTGAAGAGGTCTACCAAATAAAAAGGCTTTTTTTAGACAGCGTAAAGCAGAACCAGATGATCGGGACGTGTTTGATTGGCTTATTTTTCACTTCCACTGGGAAATCTGGAGAAAGCGAGGTTTGAGGGAGTCATCGCGGGAGTCAAGAACCTCCATCAAAAGTTTATGGGCCTTGGAAAAGAGTTGCGAGTTTAATGGAACAATTTACATCTTGATCTGGTTTCAGTGCAGCAGGCGAGCGTTAAGGAGAAAGTTAAAGCTGTGTCAGAACAGAAATGCCAAAAATGCTATGAAAGCTGATCTGAGAACAGTCAGGATGTTCTGCTGCGTTGGAGAAGGTGAAGGAGATGGGATATGGGCTCTGGTGCTGAGCCTCAGTGAAGGAGGAGGATGTAAATAAAACACATCAGAAATAAGATACATATTCAACTCAACACTGCCACCTACTGTTCAGTAGTGCACACTACACCTGACAGACAGCCTCCTAATGATGTCACAGCGGTATAAACTGGACAGACGTCCATACTTTTACTTTATTTATACTATAAAGTAAACATATACACGTACATTTGACTCCTGTTAGTGCAATATAAAAAAAGATCGGTTGGGTCATGGTGAAGGTCAGACATGGAGCCAGCTCAAGGATTCAGCAGAGGCTCTATGAATTTATTTATTTTTTTTATTTATTTCTATTTTGCTGTCAATTTGTTTGTTTGTTTGTGGCTTTGCACACATTTTTCTTCTAGTTTCTCTCCTATTTATTTATTTCACTTTCTTTCCTTCCCTTTACTTCTTGTTTTGGATTTGTTGATTTGTAAATGGACCACTAAATACAAAATATGGATTTTCTCTTTATTTTGTCTTTTCATATACTTTTTTTAATATTCGATTTTAAAAATTTTTTGATATAATTTTATTTCTGTGTTCCTTTTATTGCCTTGCCTTTTTCTCGTCCTCTTGCTTTCTATCTTTCTTGTTTACACTTTTATTTATTTTTCTCTCGCTTTCATTTATAAATTTATTATTTGCACATGCACACGTGCATCATTTTATTGTTTTCTCTTGTTTTGTGTTGTCTTTTTGATCATTTCTTTCTTTCAAACAAATTTATGATTTGTTGACATGTACAAGTCCCTAATGTGTTTTTTTTTCTTTCACAATAGCTCTTATTTCCTTTTCAGGCCTTTATTTGATGTTTAATTATTATTTTTCCTGGTATTTTAAAATATATTTGTATATTACATTTTTCCTCATCCTTTTTTGTCTTCCTCTCAATTTGATTTTTAAAAAAATCTGCACATGCATATTTTTTTCTCTTTTTTGCATTCTTCAGTTTATTTCATTTTTTTTGTTCTCTCTCTCTATGTGTGAGGGGGGGAATGAATATACAGTATATATATGTATATATACTCCCTTTTTTCTTTTATTTCCTTACCTTTTTCTCTCCCTCTCACTTTGGCTTTTAATGATTTGCATGTGCAGATAAGATCAATGTTTTTTTCTCCTCTTTTCTCTCCTTTTATAGTGTTTCATGTTCTTAGTTAAATATAAAGTTTTCTTCTTCATCTTCTTTTTTTCCAGTTTATTGCTAATAAAGTGCTTCGCGGTCGCTGGTTAAAAAAAAAAGCCACAACCTTTTTGTCTCAACTGAATTTCTCATTTCACCCTCATTAGTTATTCAAATATGCAAATGAATCAATTGCCATTTATTTACTCTGCAATCAATACAGTCCCTGGTGCTGAAATGGTGCCTCACTCTCTGTTCTATTGTTTACTAGTGCATTATGGGTATTCGTACCTTTGAGGGCCCTCGTTTTCAAAATGGACCATGTTCTCCAAGAATCTAATTTAACATTATATATTTTTTTTATTCCGATAAATAATTGACAAAAATAAAACCGCCAGACTTCAGGAAATAGCCAAAATATTAATGTGCATATTAAATAACGTACCTAATGTCTTTAATATTTTGTAAAATAAATCTGTAATTTTGTTCAAGTCTGAGACACCTTGCTCTAGACTACATCACTCTGTGTGTGTGTGTGTGTGTGTGTGTGTGTGTGTGTGTGTGTGCGTGTGCATATTAGTGACAGCAGGGTATTTTTTTTGCACATTCCCTGAGCACAGTCCTGCAGCTGTCCTACATTCCACACCTCAGCGTGAATATGTCCGCCTCTCGGGCATGCGGTGTGGATGCGACCTGCTGCAAAATAGCCGAGAGTTATTTCAGTTTGCGGCTTCGTAACACACAGCCGTGGAAATGTCAAACAGAAAATCGATGACCTTTAAGACATTAAGTCCAATCTCAAATCTCATCCCTGCATCAGCGGAAAACCTCAGCTGTCACATTGTATCTCAGATCTGCTGCTGTAATCATAAACACTGTCATGTGCTCATCTCATCTCATGAAGATGAAGAGTATACATAACAAGAATACAGACACAGCACATCTGCACCAGAAGCTATGTGCGAACTCCAGACGAAAAAGTGCTCACTCACTATCAGCCAGAAACACATGTAAACATTAGACGCGCTTATTCACGGCGACCGCAGCTTATCGAAAAGCCTCTGACGTCTAACGTTTCCCCTCCACCAGCTTCAGAGGAGGAGAGTCTCCTCTGTCTCCAAATCCAAATCGTCCATCTCCAGGCTCCAGTTCCCTCTCTGGCAGGCCCTTATTATCTCTTGCAGCATTGCTCTGAGCTATTCTGGTGCAAGAAACCAGGACGCCTGCAGTGGGAAAGACATTTTAGAACGTGACAGCAGCCTGGAGAGGCTCTGAGGCACTGCAGCAATGATGGAGCTTAAAAAAACTGCGCCGATGGGAATGAGATAGGGATTTAAAAAAAAAAAAGAATCCAGGCTTGTAGTTCATCTGGAACGAGTGACCATTTAGTATATTTATATTGATATTTATATCCTCTATCGTATATCCAGGTTCATGCAATGCAAAAAAAAATAAATCTTAAGCCTGCAGTAAATACATGCAAGACATCAGGCGCATGCAGAGGCCCCCATGCTTCTCAAAAGAGCATTGTGGTGCTCATATGCCTGCTGGACCCTTCAAACATCACTCTGTCATGTCAATAACACAGGAATGTCCCTAAACTGCTTTTCTAAATCGTAATGAGACTCAAGAACATCTAGAACATCTCTTCAACATGCATCGACTCCTAACACAACACACACGAAGCATGAAAGACCAGATAACTCACGTGTCCCAAATCCCAGCAGAGACGAGCTCAACTTCACACCGGCTCTTTCAGAGTTTATTCGCTATTCTAAGCTCCTTTCTCTTTCTTCATCTCCCTCCCTTCCTCGTTCATCCTCAATCTGTCCATCACAGAAAGCTCAGAGGAGATGATCAGGATCCCTACCTTTCCAAGTACTTCTCGGAGAAGTCCACCATTGTACGGAACATGTGTGTGTATGTGTGTGTGTGTGAGTGTGTGTGGGGCAGGGTGGGCAATGAGGCACTTTCATCTAACCCCGCTCAGTTCCTCTGAGCCTTTTTAAAGCCAGGGGAAGGGAAGACAGGAGGACGGGGGCGGGATCAGGCCTCAGCCAATCACAGCGCAGACATGAGACGCTCCTGCGTTGTGTATCCACATGTTTACAGGTCAGCTAACACGTCAAAGATCCAGGAAATGCCTTTAGGGCAGCATTTCAGCTCAAAGGGCATGTAATGTTTCTCCAAACTTCTGTAAATAATGTTAGTAAAATAAATGAATAAATTAACTCTTAGGACTAATCTTAACCCTACTATTACTAGACCGACTGAGAAAAACAACTTAATAAGTGCTATCTTTATTTATTCTATCCACATTCACTGGATATGAGCAATCGTGCACTCTGATTGGCTACTCTACGACTAGGATATCAACTCATATACCATGAGCAGAGAAAAACCAAAATGGCAGAGCGTGTTGCTGAACCAACCTAAGATGAAATAAAAACTTGACTCGAAAACAAAACCACAAAAAAGCAACAAAATATGGAATAAAATATTTGATGGTAAGAATGTAACTTTTTTTATTGAATTTTCACGAATTATTATTATTATTATTATTATTATTGCATTTTTCACAAATTGCTCCTGTCATTTCGCCGGTTTGTTTACATTCTAAGCGGAAATTATTTTCAGATGTTTTGTATGAAGTTTTTATTTATTGAATTTGCAAAAAATAAAAATGCTCTGTTTCTTAAAATCCAGTGAATGTGGATAGAATAAAACAGTTATTCCATTCAATCTCATCGTACATGGATTATAACCGACTCGGTGCTACGTACCTCGTTGGCTATCAGCTCGTGTACGACTCGATTTCATAGAATAACTGTTAAATATTCATATATCACATTTAGTTAATTGAAAACGCATCACAAAGGGCTCTGCGGAAACAATATTATTACAAAATACAATCAACCTCACATTTATTGGTACCTTTAATGAAAATAAAGCGATAAGAGAAACAAGATGTGTGGAGTTGTGCTAGTTTTTAGTAAAATTACCTGCTGTGATGCCTAAACAACATTGGACACACTTGTACTCTTGAACCCTCCATGGAAAACCCTGGAAACATTATTTCTTCAAGGGTTTTCTCAACTTAGGTAGATGTCTGAATAACTGCGGTTATTTATCAATCTTTTAGTATAGTTGTATGTAAATATTTCCGTCAGTCAAACTGAACAAGAATTCCTGTCAGATTGGCAAACAATTCAATGTTTTTATCCTGATGTGTGCATGTTAATAAATGCTACTCTGATGTAAATTAGCAAAGATGTACAGTACATGGCATATTTGATTGATATTTAGTGCTCACAGAGAGCTGAAAATGACGACTAAAAAAAAATGGTGTGCGAAAAATGTTCCAATAACGCAGCTCAGCCACTGCAGTGCGTCAGCTACTAGAGACACACTAACTCTTCGTCTGGTCTTATTTGTCATAATTTATGCATTTGTTTTGAATTGCTTTCTCATCTCATCTCCTCTAGCCGCTTTATCCTGTTCTACAGGGTCGCAGGCAAGCTGGAGCCTATCCCAGCTGAC
>JAODVO010000021.1:4551032-4556330 GCA_025400055.1 Notarius lentiginosus
AATCCTGAGAAAATCTTTCTAATATTCAAATCCAGAATGAAACAAAAGAATATTTAAAATGAGTATTGCCTCAGACGTCACGTTGCAGTTATAAGAAGTTTATAACTACCAACTCAACTGCAATGACATGAGGATGAACCGAACTAAACGAACCACAGCTGGCTTCCTGTCTGAGTCGTCAGAGATTTGTTTCTGGCAAAGTTGCTCATGATAGTTGATGGGATCCAATGAAGATGGGCAGAAACCTGCAGGAACGTTCTGCAGACGAGCGAGGACGTTCTGGCTCTACGCCACTCCAGCCTTCCGCTCATTTCAGCCTCTTTTGGAGGACGATATTGGAAAAGAATGCTTCATTAACTTTCCTGATTGTGTGCCAGTGTGGTTTCAGTTCAGCAGAAATGGCAGACGGATCTGCTCAAGGCCAAATATTAACAGTCATATCCACAATTATTGGCACCCTTTATAAAAATGAGCCAAAGTGAAAACACATGTAGTGAATGATGAATTTGGAGCCATTTAATTTTTTAGATATTTTATGCAGTGGGTGGAGTTGCTGCTTCACAGCTTGATGGTCCCTGGTTCGATGGTTTCTGCGTTTCCTTATGGGTTTCCTCCAGGTTTGATGGTGGAATGGTTGTGTCATTGGATTTGAAATAAAATGCTGGAATTGTCTACTGCACACATTGCTTCATTGATTTAAATGTTCGCTTGGAGTCACAGCATGTTAAAAAAAACTATCCATCCACATGTGAGCTGTAACCTCCTGGCAGAAGCAGCCAGATTTTGAGGAAATTAATGGAATTTGTGATGCCATCAGTCTAAAGCTCCTGCAGGTTTAGCAGCCCTGAAGCATTCAGCCCTGAAGCATCATGATCATGCTATCTTTTATGACTGTTTGTGTTTTTGCTGTGGTTGACCAGTATATAGATGAGGTTATAAGCTAAAAATGCATGATTTCCAAGTTATCTGGTAGCATCTTCAAGCTCAAGGTCAAGCTCAAATCACCCAGACCTAACATTTAGAGCTCTGAAAACTGAAGAAATGGGACTGAAAGAGCAGATACTGACTTGCTTAGAACATGCACACACTAACACACTCTCTGACAAGGCCAAAAGGGTGAATGTGAAGGAAAATGTCAAAGCAAAGCACCTGTCCAGAATGTTCTTGTTGAACATACTCAAGATGCATTTCTGCATCAGAAAGATGAAGACTGAAAACAGAACAAGTGATTTCTTTTTTCTCTAATCTTCAGCTGTCAGGTTTGGGTGAGTCTGTCTCCATGATAGCCTCAGATTCTTGTTCTTGGCTGACAAGAGTTAAATCTGAAAACTGCTGTAGTTCATCTACCTTACGGTTTGATGTTTTGTCCATTCTGAGATGCTTTTCTTCTCACCACAGTTGTAAAGAGTGATTATTTGAGTTAATATGTCCCAGCAGCTCAAAATAATCTGCTCATTTTCCTCAGACCTCTCTTATCAACAAGATGTTTCCACCCACTAGTGTTGTGGTGAAGACCACCTCAACTGAGACCAAGTCATGACCAAGACCGAAGTGTATTAAGACTGAGACAAGACCAAGACTTTGAGGGATTGCAACCAAGTCAAGACTAAGACCAAGGCAGGGTGAGATCAACTCAAGACCAAGACCAAGGCAGGGCAAGACTGAGTCAAGACCAAGACCAAAGCAGAGCAAGATCAAGACAAAACCAAGACCAAAGCAGGGTGAGACTGAGTCAAGACCAAGACAAAGGCAGGATGAGACCAAGTCAAGACCAAGACTTTTAGGGATTGAGACCAAGTCAAGATCAAGACCAAGGCAGGACGAGACCAAGTCAAGACCAAGACCAAGGCAGGGCAAGACCAAGTCAAGACCAAGACCAAAGCAGGGGAGACTGTATCAAGACCAAGACCAAGGCAGGGCAAGATCAAGACAAAACCAAGACCAAAGCAAGGTGAGACTGAGTCAAGACCAAGACTTTGAGGAATTGAGACCAAGTCAAGACCAAGACTTTAAGGAATTGAGACCAAGTCAAGACTAAGACCAAGGCAGGGGGAGACTGAGTCAAGACCAAGCCCAAGACTAAGGCAGGGAGAGGCTGAGTCAAGACCAGAACCAGACTGACCAATGTGTGTGAAGGGGTGTGGGAGGGGTATCATCTGTTAACAGGAAGAAAAATTGTGAATTCGCAATGAGTCACGTTATTGGTTGCATTTGAAGCAGGAAGTTTTGCATCTAATCATAGTAACGATGTTAACAAATAAATCAGACAATGAACAGGCAATTTACTGAAATCCCCACAGTTGTGGTCTTGACTGGTCTTGAAATCAAATCCCGAGTCCTTTATGTCTGAGACAGAGAGAAGACCGAGTAAAAATGCGGTCGATTCCAAGATGAGACAGAGACCGTCAAAAAGTGGTCTTGAGATCAAGATCGGTCTCAAGTACTACATCACTACCACCCACAGACCTGTCTCTGACTCATTGTTTTTTGTTTTTTGCACCATTCCGTGTAACCTCTCCAGACTGTTGCGAGCGAAATTCCCAGGAGATCAGGGATATCTGAAATACTCAAACCAGCCCACCAGGAAGCAGCAATGATGTCATGATTAAAGCCACAGCTACAGATAGTTTTTCCCCATCCTGATGTCTGATGTGAAGCTCTTGACCTGTATCTGCATGCATTTATACCTTGTACTGCTGCTACATGATGGAACTGTATAAATGATCAGGTGTACAGGTGTTCCTATCAAAGTAGACAGTGAGTGTGTATGTTTCTCTGAACAAAGCAATGCTGGAAGAGACTCAAGGTGTTCATGAGCAGAAACCAGCCTCTGGCCTGAATGTAGCGCCCCCTTGCTGCAGTGCTCATAATGCAGCTCGCATTTTGATGAATTTTGCCGTGACACGTTTCAGAACACGATGATCCATGAAATCTGCTTTGTATACAGTACTGTGCAAAAGTGTTAGCCCCCCTATTTTTTTTCATACAAGCTTTGCTATAGATTTCTATTTTCTGATTTCTACATTATCGAGTCAAAACATTACAAAACCATTTTAGAGTCCAAACATTCGTATTTTTTTCCAGCACAAAATTAAATGTTGCAGGGAAAAAATGTAAAATGAGAAATAGAATTTTGAGAAGAAAATTTTGCCTTCAGTTCTCCTTTAATAATATGAGTACGTTTGAAATGTTTTGCACTGAAGATCCTAGAGAAGCATCTTAATCTTGGTTCAATGTTACAGGAAATGTCTCAGTGAGGTTATTTTCTCTCTAGCAAATCTTATATTCTTTAATTAATTCATTAATTCATTCAATCATTCTATAGCAAGCACTTTACCCTGATCGAGATCACAGTGGATGTGGATTTATCACATGAAAACAGGAATAAAACACTCCATTTATTACCAGTCAGTGTTACATTTACAAAGCTATTATGCATTATGTATTTTTACGCTTTGTACTCTGACCCCACCTTGTCCCACACACTTCATTGTGAATGTAAAGCAGACACATTATCACTTTCACATCCTGTGTTAAAGCAGCGCAGTTATATGTGTACACACACACTCACCCACACACACATAATGTATTGCAGTGAACAGCCCACCTTCTCATTGCACAGAGGGTGCAGAGGTGGACGCTTTGTACTTACTGTAATCGTGATTACTAGGAAAATGACTGTAATGACATGTGTGGAACAAAATGTAAAATGATATGAACTGATTAATGGCTTGTCACATGTGGAACTGAGCGAGCAAGATGAAACTCTTTCACGTCTTCAGGGCGGAATAACGAACCGACAAACCTACAGATGTGGAATAAAGCACAAGCATCATTGCGTCATCATGGTCGTTGTTATTAAACGTCTTTGGTGTAATGATTTCTAAGCTATAGCAATATAACAATTTGCACCATTTGCACAGCTTCCTCTACATGTTGCGTTTTTGTTGTTTTGTGGTTTGCAAACTGAGAGAGAGCAGGACGGTCTTGTGGTTTGCGTGTGTATGAAAGAGGAAAGACATAGGCGGTCTGAGTGTGTGTGTGTGTGTGTGTGTGTGTGTGTGTGTGTGTGTGTGGGCACGGATGAGTGCGCCCACACACACACACACAGTGGACAAAATAGATGTTCAGAGACTCGGCTACAAAAAAGGGAAATTCCAACTTCACTTCAGCTCATCTAAACCTTACACACATCTACTGGGGTTTAATTTATGTCCCATTTTTTAAAATATATCTTTATTTTTTTTATCTCAGGTTGCCTTAATAACAAAATACAGAGAGATTGAAATTAAAAAAACAAGCTATAAATATGATAAAACTTTCACAAATACCAGCTGAACTTCTCAGAGGTCTGTCTGTGTGGGCGTGGCTTAATATTCTAATGTGCACTGATTGACATGATTGATATTAGACAAAAGACTGGCAAAGTAACCCAGTAATAATATTTCTCTTAATATTTTACCAGTGATTACATTTAAATTCTTTAACAGGTTTAATTTAAGGATAAAAACGTAATACACTATTTATAATCATGTAATACACCCTGAACTCATTATAGATTATTTCTACACCAGTCTATTGTTCCAGATAATTTTTTATTTGATACTAATAAGCAATAAACAATGTGAAATACATTAATGAATAAATTGCTGGAAAAAAATTAATTTAAATTAAAAAAAATAGAATGTCAATTCTGGTCTTAGCCTTGCTTGTTATATGATTATACACACGTCAACGTGAATATATTATTTAAAAAATGTATTTAATTAATTTTTGATTCGTAAACTGCATATTAGTGTCTTATAAATTGTTAATCACTGAACGTTATATTCACTGAAAATTTCCACTCGTTTAAAATCCAAAGGCAGGAAGTGATTGAGCTCCTTGATATCATGATTTATTTGGTTTGGATTTAGTCCTTGTGAATAAATAAGGATGTTATTTTTTGTAGATTAATGAAATTAGAAATCCTTCCATTTTAAAAAATATTTTTTTCTTATTTATATTGTTTTTAGACAAAAAGTAATGACACATTTATTAATGTAAAGTAAAAGATAACATGGTGCAGTATCAAGTCAAAATGCATACTGTATATAAATATTATAACCTAAAGATATCAATTATAACCTAAATATAATAATACAAATTATAATTAAGATAAAAGTATAAGGTATCATGGTATCAATAATAATAATAATAATAATAATAATAATAATAATAATAATAATAATAATTTGGGGGGGGACTTTTGGTTTGTTTGGGGGGTTTGTTTGTTTTTTTTTTTACGTGATTTGTGAT
>JAODVO010000021.1:4819608-4831419 GCA_025400055.1 Notarius lentiginosus
CAGAAAAGCATCTCAGCATGCAACAGAAAACAGAAGACCACATTGGGTTCCACTCCTGCAGCCAAGAACAGGAATCTCAGAATCAAGAACAAGTTCCTATTAAAGCGGCCGGTGAGGATACATTAAGGCTCATGAAGACAAGACCCAGAATAACCAACTGCTTCATAAACATGTTTGTGGTTGTTATTTGGCAAAATATGAGGAATAAAACTCTTCAAGATGCGCTGTTAGAGGGAAATATTACTGCATCATTCAATCAGAGCATTAAATGAGTCTAGCAAGCTTTTTAATTCATGGCAAATATCAATTTTGATAACGTACACAGTTTTGTTTTTAATTGTTTTTATTAGTCAGTAGAATTAGTCCGTATCCATTAAATCCATGCTCTAGTAGTGTAGAGAATCATTGATTAAATTTAGGTTTGCAAACACAGACAGACAGACACATACAAAACTAGATAAATTAATAAACAGACACTTTATCGATCCTGGACTAAACATAATGTATAACTGAATTTATTCTATCCACAGTCACTGGATATGAGCAATCACGCGCTCTGATTGGCTACTCTATTACTAGGATATCAGCTCGTATACCGTGAGTAGAGAAAACAAAATGGCGGAGCGTGTTGCTGAACCAACCGAGAACGAAATAAAAACTCTACTTGAGAACAAAACCCCAAAAAATACTAAATATAAAGCAACAAAATATGGAATGAAAGTATTTGATGGTAAGAACGTATCATTTTTTTTATTTTTCAAGAATTATTATTATTATAGCATTTTTCACAACTTGCTCCTGTCATTTTGGTGGTTTGTTTACATTCTTCATCTTTCTTTAAGTATTAAAATTTGTTGAATTTTTTAGACTGGTTCAAAAGCTCAAAGAAGTTTGAAAATTACAGAACTGAAATGTCCAAGGAAGAATTAAATAAATGTCTAGAGCTATTCTATACCTTGGCACGACAGCAAGACAGCACTTTCTACAAAAAAACCAACACTAAAGTTAATTTGTGCAGCCATCGATAGGTTTTTTAAGAAGTCCGCCTAAGCGGAAATGATTTTGTTGGACGGTTCGTATAAAGGTTTGATTTATCGAATTTGCAAAAATAAAAATGCTCTGTTTTGCAAACTCCAGTGAATGTGGATAGAATAAAACAGTTATTCCACTCAATCTCGTCGTACATGGATTATCAACTCGGCTATCAGCTCATGTACGGCTCGATTTTGTGGAATAACTGTTAAATACGTACTGTATCAAATATGATTAAGTCTTAAATATGTAAAAGCAATTATAAATCCATCTAAGGATTAAATTACAAGCTAACTATACTGCATATGTATGCACTGTAGACTATAAATGCATGATGTACTGTAATATGTGTGATAAATGTGCATCCTGTAATTCAGAAGATTTCTTCATCTGAAAACAGTGCTCTTAACACGCAGTCTTTCTCACTGTGAATGACAAACGATCAAAAAAACAATAAACTACTGTATATTCTCAAAATATGTTTTCACTCCTACGTGTCTGCCCTTTCTTATCTTTCTTTCCTTTCCTTCTCGTCTGTTCTTCATCCAACCCCCAACCACTTTGCTTTGAATCCTTCCGGAGTCAGTACTTTCAGCAACTCAATTACGCAGGGACCCCGTGGTGAAAATTACAGATGTTTTTCCATCATTTCTCTCTTTCCGCTGGGACGGCTTGACCACTCCCTGCTGTCCATTCCTTCCTCCCCCATCTGCATCCCCCATCTCTCTCAATCCCCTTCCTCTCATACACTTACTCCCCACCTGTCGTGCTCTTATCCTTGCACTCCATATATGTAGAAGTTATTGTGCTGCTATCAATGACTGCGATGCAATAATGGGTAAATGGAGTTGTTTGTGCAATCCTCTCACCATGAGCTGAGAGTGAGAGGGAAAAAAAATACATGGCTGTGACAGAGAGAATTTCAGAAAGCTTTGTCCTTTACGACTGTCTTTTTCTTGTCATTACTGCAAACATCAGTGAGTGAAGCTCGGCAGGCGATGAGAGGTTTCCATTCGAATGGAGCTCAAATCACACTCATTGCAAACATGTAAATATTACAGGAGAGACGAGATGCTGCATCTGACAGAACCAGACTTTAAAACGGAAAAGTTTTGAAATAAAATATCTCCTATCATCACAATCATCAAACTCAAATATACTTTATAAATTACATATCAATTAAACATAAGCAATAATGATCATATATTGGTTTATTGTTATTCCAGTGTGCAACAAGCAGCAGCCTTGCATTTAAGGTTCAAATATACTGACCAGAAGGTTGTGTGGTCAAATCCCATGCCTTTCAGGGACCTACCACTACTAGCAAAGCCTTGAAAAAATACTTATAAAAGGTCTTCCATTAAAATATTATCAAGGCCAGTTAGAAGGAGTTTTGTTTAATCTTCACTGAACCGTTCCTGAAAAAAATCAGCATTTAGATTAGCCGACCTTTGAAGAGGTGACATTTTACACATAACTTTAGCTACCATGTTGTGTCATCAGCATAAAAATGAAAGTAGATATTAAGATGCTGGGTTAAAACACCCTGGGGAAGCATGTAGAGTGAGAATAAAAGGGGGCCTAGAATGGACCCTTGAGGCACCCCACTGATAAGGGCAGCAGAAATAGACCCATTTATCCCCAGTGGACATAGACCGTTTTCTATTAGATAAAATAAGATTTAAAATGCTCATTTTAATGGTATCTATGACACCTTTTTATGTTTACTTCATTTCTAAACACCACTGGCTTCTGGCTTATTTGTAAGTTGCTTTGCTTAAGAGCAAATGTTGTTTTAGTCTAAGTTTAACTGGAATTGAAATTGACTAAATTGGGATTATTTGTCATCAATCTACAGAAAATAGTCCATAATACTCAAATAATATCAGGTGAAGAGTAATAAATATGGTTGGCACAATCATTTCCAGCTAAACTAAAACATAAAAGTGATTGTATTAAATGTTTACTCTTGCGAATGGTTGTGAAACCATTAAATTCGTTCTTCTGTAAAGAGACATGTTTGTGGCATGTTTTTTTTTCTGCTTACTAAAGAGGAACTACATATCATTAGGACATTTTGTCAGTAATTGAATGTATTTTACCCCACAGTGAAATTACAGAGACTAGTTTTTTTTTTTAGTCTTTCAATTCAGTTATGATCCACAAGACGTATTTAATTTGAATTGAAATTCATTTAATCACTGGATTAGCATATGTTTCAGGACGCATGCTCGACACTCCTGTTTAAGATGATGATGGAGTCTCATGTTGAAAGGAGACACTTTCATGCTTGATTTAGCCGTGAGTTCGTTCATGGCTTAACAGCCCAATCTTAAAGCGACAGACTCTTCTGCAATTACCACACATATACAGTAGATTGCGTCAATTGCGACACAATCCTTCCTCCTTGTTCTCTTCTCACTTATGCGTATGGTCCGATCTATCTGAAAGCGAGAAACCCCTTTGTGGTAGGTGCTATGCCACTGCACATGTTCTTGAGCGCTTGCCTCCTAGGTGTTTAAGGGGATTCCACATGCCTTCAGGTGTTTCTTTGAGTGTATCCTTGTACCTCAGCCATGGTCCTCTGACTGACCGCTTACCTCTCCGTAATTGACCATAAAACACCACCTTGCATATCTTTGAATCTTCCATTCTGACAATGTGCCATGCTCAGTATAACTGTGCTTTGACGAGCTAACTCTCCACACTGGGAACACCGCACCATTCCAGGACTTCAACATTTGATACCTTGTCTTGTCACTTGATGCCGCAGATGGATCTCAGGCAACACTGCTGGAATTGCTCTAACAGTTTAATGTGAAGACTGTAAGTTGTTCACATCTTACAGCTGTATAGGAGTGTAGTGAGAACTACTACCTTGCACACATTTATTTTCATGCAAAACCGGATGCCATGTTTGTCCCATAATCTTTGCCTTCGTCTTCTAAAAGAAATCTTATCATCAGTGGTTGTTGAACATAGTAGTTGGAATGTTATCTAGTGTCGGGGATGACCTGCACTTGAAGGGACTATAGTGAGAAAGGTGTGTGCTCTTCCAGTCCAGTATGTATCATATACTATCTGGTGGAAAGGATGCCTCAAGTACGGTGCGGTACGCACGGACACAGGCTATATTTCAGAGTTTCCTTCCCTTTGCATAGCTAATAAGCCCCACCTACCCTGCATGATGGCTGTTGGCTCTGAGTCGAGCTTATCCGCCCTTTGACAGGTCTTGATTTTTGTCCTGCTGGACATCATGCCACCTTCCTCACCAGTTAATCACTGGTGGAGGAGCTGGTTTAGAGGCCAACTATCCGTCCACGTGGCAGGTTGTACCGGGTTACGTGGTACCAGTAGCAGGCATTATACCTGACTTTACATGCCCTGATTACGATATATTGTAAAATATAGAGAGGATATTACACAGTGGCGTGAAGATGTGAAGTTTATCTTCAAATGGTGAATGTATAGATCATGAACGATTGAGATATTTTTCAACGTGAGAAGATAAACTTCATATCTTTGCACCACCGTGTAATATTTTTTATTTTGTATGGACATATCCACAAAAAATACACAAGTTAATCAAAAGAATTTTAATTTTGAACCGGTTTGCCATTTTGACAACATGTGTCTAGTCAGCGGGAAAACACTGGGAGTAACGTCATCGGAGTGAAATATTGGGAATTATTATACATACGGGACACTTTCGATGGAATAAAAACGTGTTTTATTCCCTTCTAGCAGGTTTCATTCATTTGATTTGATAGCATGTAATATTGTTAGCATATCGCTTATCCTATGTGTATTACGTCACTCTACCCAATGGAGAATGAGCGATGAATATGGTTTACGATATTGCATGGCTGTCAAGACAACATGACATCACACATTGGAGACATAAAACTTCCGCGCTAGCAAGCGACTGGGACAATTTGTAAACAAACATGGCTGCCAGGTTTGCTTCATTAAAAACGGAAGACTTTGAGAGAATTTTGGCTGCCAGGTAGCTCCATTGTGCGTAGCTGTCGATGTTGATTTTAAAAGTAACTCAGCAAATTACACAGGGAAAATATTAATAATAATAATATTCGGTTTGACTGAGCTAGCATTGGCCTTTGCTAATGCTACACTGGCTGGAAGGTAACTGGACTGCCACGCAAGCAGCACCAAGTCGTGGGTAAGCTAGCATTGGCCTTCACTAATGCTACTGCTCAATGCTACACTGGCTGGAAGGTAACTGGACTATCGTGCTAACAGCACCAAGTCATTGGTAAGCTAGCATTGGCCTTCGAGAATGCTGATAAGAAGAGAGTGTGTATGTATGATAATAATAATAATAATATTGGCTGGCTTTTTTTTCATGGTATATCAGATATATTCCGTTCAGCTACTCATCTTCAACTCGTTCAATATTATGCTAGCTGAATAGAATATATCTGATATACCACTCAACTCCAGCCAATATTATTTAAATATGTCACTCAGATCCGCGATGTATTTTGTTTGAAAAATTAGTTTTTCAACACAAGAAGATAAACTTCATATCTTCAAGCCAACATGTGATTTTCTTTTTATTGTATCGACACATTCACAAACAAAAAGTCCCCAAATTTATCAAAACAATTCATCGATTTCCTCATGAGTGACATATAGAGATTTATGTTATGGTTTTGGTTCTCCATGTACCGGATGAAGCTCGTATGAAAAATGCGAGTGATGTATTTCCCAGTAAAACACTTGTGTCTATATTATATAACAATATCTATAACAAGTCTTATGAAAGCTTTGTAGATTATTAATATCCAGTTGTTTGGTTAGTCTGAGTGAAATGGAAAGACGGCTCAAATTAGGTTCTACATTCCTGCCGTCTTGTTCTCACATCATCAAGCTAGCGTACAATATGATAGCATTAACCTAATAAAATGATTTTTTTTCTCTTTCTATCTATCTTCAATTTAAATTCATAAATGCATGTGATGTAAATCCAGCTTCTAATGACAAAAGACATGAAAGAGTGATGGATTGGATATTAATCTTTTAATAACTAAAAGGGTGGATTAAAGTGCACGCATCTAAGGTATAGGGCGTCACCTTTAACCCACTCGGATCAGGATCGCTGGGCTCGGACCCAGACGGCCTCTCGGTGTTCACCGTCTAATACAGAAAACAAATCGAAAGACATAATGAGGGCCCCAGCAAACAAGGCAGTGGCCCCCAGGGTGTGGCTGCAGAGAGCAAAATAAATCTATTGACTCGGATCAATATGCTACATTACTGAAACGCCTGGGGAGACTGTGCTGTGTGTGTCGGGGAGGGTTTGTGTCCAAACATGACGAAGCTAGTTATGGAAAAACAGCAGCTTTATTATACACAGTTTGACATTCAAAGATCAAATTTCTGCTTGCTATTGCTTGCTGGATTGGAGGTTTGATCTATTCTCCACGCAGTGCAGAGTGACTCGACTGAAGTTAGCTCGCTAGCGAGTGGGATATTGAGGTTAACCTGTTGGCTAAAGGAATAAAATGATATTTTCTTGCCTCTAGTTATACAACTGTGAGGAAATATCTTAACAGCAAGCTGAGCATCATTTTTGGATAAAAATCCTATTATAATTAAGCATTAATTCACTCATTTGATGTGCGAGATCTCCTAGCTAGTAAGCTCAAGTAAGCTAATCCATATGTTCTGATAAAATGCTATTGATTGCGTACGCACTGAGTAGGGTTGCAGTGTGAAATCCCATTGACAGATAAAGCGCAGGTTGGTGCATAAGCACTGTAACCCGAGAAGAACAGAGCCACAACTCAGCTTTAAGCAGCAGGCAAAATATTTCTATTTTTCCATCAATATTTTATCACGCACTCGCCGGAAAACACACACACTGAGGATTTGACCGTAATGGCCCCCCATCTGTTTATAGATCTGGCATGGAGATTAGAAAGGGGTGCATGTGATGCCCTTTGACAGCAACAGACGCCCAGAGACAGGCTTTATGTCATACATACTGTCAAGGAAGGGTTTTCTTTTTGTGTGTGTGTGTGTGTGTGTGTGTGTGTGTGTGTGTGTGTGTGTGTGTGTGTGTATTTGGTGTCCTTCTACAAAGACTATGTAAATGGTCCACAAATGGTAAATGGTGTATGAAATGAGAAAAGCTTGATGTGGTAGATGCATCCTCTCTCCAAGCTGTTCATCAGTTCATCATGAATCTTGGTGTAATTGAAACCAAATAATTGTTTAATTGAATCGTGAGAAAGCGAGCTCAATCGACTTGTAGAATGGCTGCGTTTTTATAAAGCCAGGGATGTTAACCAAAGCCGCAAAAATGCATTAGCGAAATCTTTTAACAACGCTCGGCTGCGTCCATCTCTGGTGTGTGCGCTATAAATCCAGCAGACAGGACAAAGAACGTGAGCTCATTGTCTATCTCAGAGCCATTAGTCCATGATCCAAACCTCTAGGGTTACTTAACACGCCTCAGATTTAGGCAGCCATAGTCCTGCATTAGAATCATAATCACAACATAGATTTACTCAACAGATCTCCTTGAAGATTAGTACGCATCGACTAAAAGTACTTAGCAATGATTAAATATTTATAACTGCAAAACAGGTTATGCTTTTAAACTTTAGAGTGGATCAGGAAAAACTCAAACTTCTGATTCTAAGTATTTTTTTCCCATCATGTCTGGACTGAATTGTGCGTTAAACCTGAATGAGAAGCCTGTAGAGCTCCCAGGCTGGGCCAAGGTTTTAGGTTACCCTAATCTGTGGTACCTGACCTGCTGACCTGGTACATCTATTGTTCATATCCCTTTGTGATGATGTCTGATGTTTATAATAGTAGTCAATGAAGCAGGGAAGCAGATGGACACAGTGGAGTCACAACACTCTTTTGGATAAATGGCTGATATATCATGCTTATCTATCTATCTATCTATCTATCTATCTATCTATCTATCTATCTATCTATCTATCTATGCATATTTTTGAATTCTTGATTCTGTAAATGTATTGATTGGACAATTTTCACAATTTTGCCTCTGTCCACCATCACAATGGACTTGAAATTAAGCAATCAAGATATGACTGAAATGACAACTTTTTCATTTTTACATAATCCCATCATTTTCACCAGTGGCAAACCTATTACCATTAGAGCTGGGACTTGAACTCAGCCAAAACTTAGCCAGACATCAAAAATGCAACAGGGTAAAGGATTTTGTAAGGGATTAACAGCAGGCTGCCAGGTCGCGCTGTTGTGTGTAGCTGTCGATGTTGATTTTAAAAGTAACTAAGTAAATTATGCAGGGAAATGAATACTTAAGTCTGAGTGAAAAATACTGTAGCGAGCATACAGCATGGAATAAGAGTCTGGAGACAGAAATCTTAGTTTCTCGGTCATTAGCATATGCTACTTGCTCTTGATAGATTGCACTGACTGCATTATTAGCATTTGCTAACACTACTGATGAACGCTACACCGGCTGGAAGGTGACTTCGCTTGCAACAGGCCCAGCAAGTTGGCAGAGAGCTGAACTCAGATTGTTAAAATTCACATAAGGAGAGGAAAAAGGACGGATCAAAATGGACAATGACCTGGAAATGGAAAAGGACAACGAATAGGACAAAGGGCTCGGATAGAGAAAATAGGAACATGGAACGCTTGTGACTTAAGAGATAAAGAACCAGAGATTGTAGAATTTATGACACAGTGTAACATCACAGTCATGGGTATAGCAGACTGCAGAAGAAAAGGAAGAGGATGCAAGGAAATCCACTCTAACTATGTCCTCATCTGGAGTGGAGTTGGACAGGACCAAAGAGCAAGGTATGGCGTAGCATTCATCCTGCACCTGGACACTGCAAAGAACCTGACCAACACAGTATACATCTCAGAGAGGGTGATTAAGATCACAATCAAGGAGAAAGACAGAACTACCAGCTACCTACAAGTCTATGCCCCATGCAATGACTCCTACACTGACCAGGAAAAGGATGACTTCTTTGAGGAAGTATCAGACTGTCTTTCCCAAGTGCCAGATGGGGAGGAAGTAGTTGTAATGGGGGACTTCAACAGCAGGGTAGGGACAAGGAGAGACCCCTGGACAAGACACCTAGGCCCCGACAGCGACACAAAAATGGAATGTAACTATAACGGACACCAGCTCCTGAGCCTCTGTGCAGAGCATGACCTGGTTATAACTAATACTTTCTTCCAGCACCGTCCCAGCTGCACTCAGACATGGTACAGATGGAACGACCTGACTATATCATCCCAGATTGACTTCGTCCTCACCAGAGCATCCAGGAGGAACATGGTCCAAGATGCCCAGGTTATACCCAATGCAGGACTTGACACTGACCACCGACCAGTTGTAATGTGGATAGACGGGAAGATACCCAAACCACGCAGAAGGAAGATGGTACAGGAGGAACAGATCAACTGGCACAAGTTCAGGAAGAGCATGGACATCCAGGAAGAGATACGACGGATGGTTACAGAGAGCCTGGAATACATTGACGCCAATAGCATGACAGCAAATGAAGCTTGGTGCACTTTTAGAGACACCCTCCTCAGAATCGTCAGGAAGACTTGTGGGACCAACAAACCCAGGAAAGGACAGAGAAAGGCCACAGTATGGTGGAATGAAGAGGTGAAGGAGGTGGCAAAGGAGAAGAAAAGACTGTACAGGGTTTGGGTGAAATCACACACACAGGAGGATTATGTCAACTACAGGCTTGCTAGAAGGAACAGTAAGAGAGTGGTGAAGATTGCGAAGGATACATCCTGGAGTGCCTATGACAGGAAGCTTACCGACCTGTGCAAACAATCACCACGGGAGTACTGCAGGAGCATCAGAGCTATGCGTCTGAGAGATGAAGCCTTTAACCCCTCCTCTGTGATAGATGATAAAGATGGTAATCCACTCTACGAGGATAATGAAATCAGGCAAAGATGGGAGGACTACTTCAGGGAACTACTCAACCCTGTTGACAAGAACAACACCTCTGCACAGTTCAACCCCAGATACTTGGAGCATGAAGAACCCAACATACTGGAGGAAGAGGTCAGAAGAGCTGTGATGTCCAGCCCAAAGAACAAGGCTGCAGGGGTTGATGGAATCATCATAGAGGCCATCATTGTATGCGGAGAGGCTGGCATCAAATGGCTAACCATGATTTTCCAGAAGGTATGGGAGGAAAGATGGGTTCCAGATGACTGGCAGAGGGCAGTTGTGGTGCCTATCTGGAAAAGGAAGGGGAGCAAGAAGGACTGCAACAAATACAGAGGTATATCCCTACTTAGCCACACAGGCAAGATCTTCACCAAGATCCTGGAACAGCACATCAGGGCAATAGTAGAACCACAACTGAGCGAGGCCCAGTTTGGATTTAGGAAGGGAAGAGGATGCATGGACGCAATCTTCGCCCTCCGACAGCTCTGCGAGAAAGCATGTGGAATTCCAGAAGCATCTCCCCCTTGTCTTCATTCATCAGGAAAAGGCATTTGACAGGGTTGACAGGAACAAGCTCTGGGAAGTACTGGAACTCTACGGAGTGAAAGGACAACTCCTCGACAACATCAGGGCAATCTACCTCAACAGTCAAAGTGCAGTGAGGACTACAAGCAGTCTCTCCAACTGGTTCAGTGTGACATCTGGAGTGAGACAAGGCTGTGTTCTCTCACCACTGCTGTTCATCGTCTACATGGACAAGATCACCAAAGATGCTAATCTGGACCCATTGTCCCTGAATGAACTGCTCTTCACAGACAACCAGAGCATCATAAACAGCAGCGAGGTAGGGTTACAACACCACACAAACAGCCTGAACACAGAGTGTGAACACCACAGGCTGAAGATTAACATTGAGAAGACAGAGGTCATGGCTGTAGGACACACTCCAAAGAAGCTGGATATTTCCATTAATGGACAGCTGCTCAAGCAAACATCAGAGTTCAAGTACCTGGGAAGCATCTTCTCTGAGGATGAAAAGCTGGACAGGGAAATTGAATCCAGAAAGCTAACATGGTTAGCTACCAGCTGGCCCCCCTTCTCAAGCATCCAAGCATACCCATGGATACAAAAGCAAGCCTAAATCAACACCATCTTCATCCCCACCCTTACTTATCAGTGCCAGACCTGGACTCTCAATGAAATCCAACAGAGGTGCCTACAAAGAACAGTAGGGAAAACCAGAAGAAACAAGATCAGGAATTAAGATATCAGAGGAATGGTTGGTGCCACAAACATCCAGAATTACAATGCACACCAACAGATCAAATGGTTTGGACACTCCATCTCCCCGCGACACCCCCGTAGAGGTAGTAGCGGCCAGATAAAGTAAATATCAAACTTTTTCCACGATATACTAATTGCTTGAGATGCACGCGTGTATGTATATTTTATACATCATTACACACACATGGAGAGAGAGAGACAATATTACACTGTAGTACAAAGATATGAAGTTTATCTTCAAGTGATGAATATGTATTTCACGAATGAGCAGCGTGAACAAGCAAAATATTAACAAGATAAACTTCATATCTTCACACCACAGTGTAATGTTCTTAATACAGTGGTGCTTGAAAGTTTGTGAACCCTTTAGAATTTTCTATATTTCTACATAAACCTAAAACATCAGATTTTCACACAAGTCCTAAAAGTAGATAAGAGAACCCAGTTAAATGAGACAAAATTACACTTGGTCATTTATTTATTGAGGAAAATGATCCAATATTACATATCTGTGAGTGGCAAAAGTATGTGAACCT
>JAODVO010000021.1:5499010-5510011 GCA_025400055.1 Notarius lentiginosus
AACCTGTGTTTGTGTGTCTTCCCCAGTGACTGCGCCCTATAAGAGGAGAGGGAGAGCAGAGGAAGGGGGCTCTCCCCGAACGAGAACACTTGTGTGTGGGAGAATAATTAAAAGCTGAAAAGCTAAAATAAAAAGGGTTTCTGCAAACTCAGTTCTGGCCTGCCGTGCTTCTGTGCTCCACCCACCTTAACTATTTCTACACTCGTATCTGTAGATTATCTGTAGGTTACACCATATAGAATTCTGCTGATTTATATATCCATCCATTCATTTCTCCAACCAACCAAACATTCAGGCCATCCATTTATTGATCAAATCATCCATTTATCTGTCTATCCATCTTTCCACATGTCTGATCCACCATCCATCCATCCACCCACCCACCCATAAACTTGTCCATCCAATCCATCCTTCTTTATGTTAATTAATTTGTAAGTTTCAATATCCATGTACACCAAGTGTATCTGCAGGTTACACCATATAGAAATCTGCTGATTTATATATATCAGCCATCTATCCTTTTGTCCATCCAGTCATACATTCACTCATCTATCCTTCCACCAATCCATCCATCCATCCATCTGAACACCCACCCACCCATCAATCCATCTACTCAATCAGCAGTGTCCACAATTCATTTATCTCTTTATTATACATCTGTTCACATATCTATCTATCCACCCATAGATATTTACTGATCATCCAAATGTCTATTTGTATATCCATCCAGTCATTTCTCCAACCAACCAAACATCCAATCAATCCACTTATTGATCCAATCATCCACGTATCTGTCTATCCATCCTTCCACATGTCCAATCCACCATCTATCCAACCAACCGCCCACCCACAAACCTGTCCATCCAATCCATTCATCCATCTTTATGTTAATTGATTTGTAAGTTTCACTATCCATATACACCACTTGTATCTGTAGGTGACACCATATAGAAATTGGATTTATATATTCATCCATCCATCCTTTTGCCCATCCAGTCATCCATCCACCCATCCATCCATCCATCTTTTCAATCATCAGTGTCCACAATTCATTCATCTCTCTCTGCATCTGTTCACGTCCATCCATCCATCCATCCATCTACTTCAATCATTTCAAGTGACATTTATGCCACTGCATCCTTCCAGCCATTCTTGTTAATTCAGCTGTCTTCCTTACCATCCATCAAACCAACTGTCCATCTTTCCATGATATCTATTCCACAAAGCAACCACAAAACCTCACAGGCCCCAAGACATCAGAACTGACCACATCATTAAAAATGCATTTACTGAGGAAACACTCAAATCGATATGTTTAACACATTAACCGCTAATCAGAGGAAAACCGCCTACAAGAGTTGTAATGTAGTTTCACATTCATTCAGCAAGGACCTGCTCAATGAAATCTTCACAGACATGAATATCACAATCATAACTGCTAATAAATGGACTTAGATTATTCTGACTATAATAATAATAATAATAATAATAATAATAATTCAACAGGTCTGTAAAAAAATTGAAAAGCACAAATGTTAGTAATTTAAGTTTGGCTAGCAATACATTTTAGTGCTATCCTGCAGTACAACACAGTACAGTCCAGTAGAATCCTCTGCTGTAAGATGTTACCTATGAAGAATCCAAAATTTTAAGGAACACGTTTCACACAAGATTAAGAAAAATCTCCCAAATGTGATGTGTGTGTTGAGAACGTGTGAAATACCTGACATGGATCTCGTGACAGCACTCTCATACAGTGGCACACCTTCTCCTGCATTATTGAAGGCCTTTAGTGAGATCACATAATGGGAGCTGGGCTCTGAAATCAGACAGACACAGAGAGAGAGAGAGAGAGTGAGGCTGGTTGGTGTAATCACTGAAGCAGCACACAATGGCCCTGAAAAGCCCTCACGTCAACACTCTTTTGTTCGTGAAGAGAATTTTCTGGTGGGATAAAAACCATTGAGCTAAAATTAATCATCTGGGGAAGAAGGTGTCAAGACCCCGAGGAGGAAACAAAGAGACGACGAAGCAGAGGGAAGTTTAGTGTTATGAGACTGAGAGTTGCCAGTTCCTTTTGGCAGTTAGGAGGATTTTCAGCCTCAGTGTGTGGATCAGGTGCAACCTCTAATCCGGAGATCAACATGGTATAACTCTGTGTGTGTGTGTGTGTGTGTGTGTGTGTGTGTGTGTGTGTGTGTGTGTGTGTGTGTGTGTGTGTGTTTTTCTCAACACAATTTTTCTTTTGGATCATTCTCGAGATCAGGGTTACGAGTGCATGAGCAAGATATTTCAGAAGACGGAATGGAGCATTGGACAAAGGGCAAAGCAAAATTGATCAAATCACAAAAAGACCTAGCAGTAGTTGAGCGATTCTGTTTTTTTTTTCTTTTTTTTAAATAACATGAACCAATGCGGTTTCTGTCGTAGAGCCTCTGTTGTGGTCAGTCGTGTCCGTTTCGGTAAATTATTTACCTGAACCAAAGGAAAGATTAAATTTTTTTAAAAAATAAACTTTCATACAGTTTAGAAACTGTCATTTATAACAGCATATTAGGGTCATTGTAGGTATATATAAGATGGAAAGGGAGTAATATTATGAGAAAAAACTCAGCATTTCCGAGATTAAAGTTGTAAATTTACACATAAACTACTCAGATATTCTCTGAGATTATGAAGTTGTAAATTTACAAGAAAAAATTATTTATTTTTAATCTACAATGGCCCTAATATGCTCTTGTAGTCATTTCATTCTAATGCCAAAAACTTAGGCTAAAGAACAAAACAAAACCCAAAAAAACCCCTCCCTGCAATTACATATTGCAAACAGAGTAAAATATTTCTTCCTCTAGTAGATGCTTTAATAGTAAATTTCCGAGTGTTAAAACCTGAGCATTACTAAGAAACTTTTCAGAAATAATCTGGAATAAATTGTTAATTTTTGGAAATCTCACCAAAATGTCACCATTTGACTTGTAATATGACAAGTCATAGACAATATGCCAAAAACCTCATTATGATGACACTTGGAGACATTTTTACAATACACAGTATGCATTTTGATATTTAATTTTGCTAAAGGTTGGCATGAAAATGTTCAGAATAAGCCCAGAAATAATTTTTCTATTTTCTATGTAGCATTTACGACTTTTTACAGCAAGTTACAATAAAGTTATATACACTGCAAAAACTAGCCATCCTAAAATAAGGAAAAACATAATAAATTTGAGAACATTTAGACTATAATCAAGTGAAATAATCTGCCAGTGCAGTAAGATAATTACACTTGGTAAGACATCTTAGAATAAGTTGGTTGCAATCTACGTAGAACTAGGTTTAATAATCTCGAAATTGGTGTCTTGTTTTCTTCTAATAAGAAATGCTAAAAGATCGTTTCAACTATTTTCAACATATTTTCACTTGCTAAGATATCATTTTTTGCAGTGTAAGTACTGCCGCTTGGCACTTCCACACATTAATAACAATGGAAATATACATAAAAAACAGATATGTATGTATATATTATATAAAATAGGTTAAATACCAGTTTAAAGAAAGATTATATCCGTGTAAAAAAATAATCCAACAAACAAAATACATCTACAATTTCCTAATCACAAGTACACAAGGTACCTACGACATACGTCTGAAAAGGTTTTAGTTATTTTCAGTTTTGATTTTGCTTAACAAACATGAAGACACTTGCCATTTTCTAATATCATGTCTATTACAGTCACACCAGGACCTTTTATGTTTTAAACAGAAAGTGGATCAAGACAAAAGCTAGATTTTTAAATCCATTAATCATGATGCACATAGTAACTTCGACTGAGCTGTAAATTTCCAAATGCAGAGAGATGCAATCTGGCAAAGGTTCCCGGTCCGAGTTTATGTTTGCCCTCGCTAAATCTCCAAATAAGCAAACTGCCCTTTGCTCTGCTGCTATTTTCTTTAAAAAATACTTTTCAGCTTGGGTAGATCCAGCTCAGTATGGCTGCCATGGCAACCTGAGGATTGCGTGTAAAATATTGATAAGGACACAGCCTTATGGGTTTTTTTCCCCCGACACTAATGGTATAGAAGGAAGGGGTCAAATCACCTTGGGTCAAGAGCTATAAAGTGGGGAGAGAGCGAGAATGAATGAATGAATGAATGAATGAATGCTTGGTGTTCTGACACAGAAAACCCATAAAACTGCTATAAATCTGTCTCATTAACTTTCCTTGTAAAGATCAAAAGTTTGGTTGGTTACATATGCAATAACTTTTGATTTTTAACATCATCATCATCGGCAACAGTTTTTCTTTTTCCTTCCTGGAAATGTTGTACACTGTTTGCATGGAAATGTGAAAGGACAAAAAAAAACAACAACACACCCAATGGCATTTTCCCAATAATTTATATTTTTTGTATTGACCAAATTCAAATCTCCCACCTCACTGGTCCCAGTCCAATAAAGCCCTCCAGTCTAAAACACCCCCAGTCCAGTCCAATACATCCCTGCATCTAAAGCACACGCTTATCCAGTCCAATACAGCCCTTCAGTCCAAAACACCCCCTAGTCCTATCCAATACATCCCTGAATCTAAAGCACACTCTTATTCAGTCCAATATACTGTAGCCCTCCAGTCTAAAACATCCCCTAGTCCAGTCCAATACATCCCTGCATCTCAAGCACATGCTTATCCAGTCCAATACAGCCCTCTATATCTAAAGCACCTTCTAATCCAGTCCAATAAAGCCCTCCAGTCTAAAACACCCTCTAGTCCAGTCCAATACCACCCTCCATCTAAAGCCAAAGTCCCTCCCACACCAGGATCTGGTCTTCCTAGGCAGTCTCCTGTCCCAGTACAAACCAGCTCTTGAGGTGCATGGGTACGGCACTGATCTCCATTTCAGTAGCTAGGGTTACAGTGTGGGGGCCAGTCCTCTGGTAACCGCGAGAGTTTGACTCCCTACTCACATCTGTATTGCAGCATGCCTTGCCAGATGACAGTAGATACCATTTTTTTATGATGGTCTTTGGTATGACCCGACCACGAGTAGAACTCGGGATCTCCCGGTCAAGAGGCAGACACGCTAACCACTAGGTCAGCTCGCGGTCCCCTCTAGCTAAAACACCTTTTTATCCAGTCCAGTAAATCTCTCCAGTCTAAAACACCCTCTTAACCAGCCCAATACAGCCAAACAACCTAAAACACCCTTTAGACCAGTCCAATACAGCCATACAGCCTAAAACACCCTTTAGACCAGTCCTATACAACCCTCCATCAAAAGCACCCTCTAGTCCAGTCCAATACAGCCCTCCAGTCCAGTCCAATACAGCCCTCCAGTCTAAAACACCTTTAGACCGGTCCTATACAGCCTTCCAGTTTAAAACACCCTCTAGTCCAGTCAAATACAGCCCTCCAGTCTAAAACACCCTCTTATCCAGTCCAATACCACCCTTCAGTCTAAAACACCCTCTAGTGCAGTTCAATAAAGCCCTCCAGTCTAAAACACCATCTTATCCAGTCCAGTACAGCCCTCCAGTCTAAAACACCCTTTAGTCCAGTTGGGTCCTCTCGCCCAGTCCAGCACAATGTAATATAGTTCTCCAGTTCAAGCCAGTACAACCTAGGATTGTTCCGTAATCCAGCCCTCCCGTAATGTCCACAAGAGCCCTCCAGTCCAATCCAACACAGTCCACTAGTCTAAAGCACTCTCCAGCCAAAACCAAACACAGCACTCTAGTCCAGTCTTGTCCGATACAGCCTTCCTTCCCAGGAGAGGCCAATATAGATATCCAGTCCAGTCTAGGTCAGCACAGCCATCCAATCCAATCCAATCCAATTCTCCAATGTAGTCTTTATAGTCCTGTACAATACAGCCTTCCAATCCAGTTCAGTACTGTCCTCCAGTCTAATGAGGGAACACAGTTCATTACTTTTAATAAAATATATTACATTTGGTAAGAGACAGAGCTCCTTCTAAGAGACCGAACACCTGAATATCACCATGCCATTCTCCGTCACCTGCCACTCCACAGTCACAACACAAAACTATTAAACCAGCACATTAGAGAGACACACGTTCCTCTAGCAACATTTTTATTTTGAAATGACAAACAAGGCATCATATTAAAAACAGCATAAATAAAACATTAGCATGCCTTAACACAGAAAGTGTTTCTATTTAAACGTGCGCTGGAAAGCTTGGCAAAATTCATTAACGGTTCATTATTGCTCTGCTGAGTGAGGCTCTGTCTGAATATTAAAAGACGGCAATTTGTTGTCGTCTCTTTTCTCTTTTCAAATGCTAATAGTGGCAGGCTTTTTCAAATTGAATTTACACCCCACTTGTTTTGCTGCTACATTTACTCAGACGCCATGTTGTAATGCCAGTCGAGGCAATAAAAATAAAATAAAGTATTTTAAGAACTGAAAAGTAATCTGAGGTGGAATAACCCTAATAATAATAATAATAATAATAATAATAATAATAATAATAATAATACATTATTAAATAATAATTTTTATTTGTGGCATTAAATAATTATCTGACAGCATATGAAGTTTCCTTAAATCTTGCTCATATTTATGCAACCTCATTTTGATACTGGGTCATATCAAACTGGCCACATGAATTAGCTGAGATTACAAAAAAGGAAAAAAAAAAACACCTTAAGGAGAAAAAAAAATCCTCAGAGAAAGCGTATTTATTACTACTGATGGGTAAAGGGTCATGGTGAAATGCTGTGCATGTTAACTAAGAATAGATAATCTGCAATCATTTATCACTTTTATGGATTGCTTTTACTACAAGTATTCCAACGCGCGCACACTTCCACGCACAGCGTCAGATTTCTGTGGATTTACAACAGTTTTTCCACACAATATACAGTCCATAACAGCCTGCAGCCTCTCAGCACTTTAATTATATAAATGATCTCCCATGAGAGTGCAAGCAAAGAGCATGCATTATTTGAGAAGTAGAATCAGGTCTGTCTTCAAATTCAGCTTTCCTGAGCGTATCCCCAATGGAGACGCAGCTCATTTTAGACAATCACATTCACAGTAACCACTGAACATGCCTATTAGTTAGCAGAGACAAACATATTTCCCAGTGTCAGCCTGCAGTAGTCACCTCACACACACACACCAACACACACACACACACCAACACACACTCACACAAATACACCCAGTCTGGCACGGAGAGATAAAGGCAGCAGGAACGTATCCCATTAGCTTCTTGTATGGAGAGTATGGGCCGTGTAAATGAAGCTTGAGCAGCCATTCAATTTCTCTCAATCCAGCCCAATAAAATTCTCTAGTTGAACACAATCCTCGAGTCCATGTCAGCCTTCGGGTCTAATATAGCCTTCCAATAACCACCCTCCAATATTCAAGAAAAGCAACCAGTCCCATCCTGTACAGCTCTGTAGTCCAAAAATCCCTCTAGTGCAGTCTAATCCAATACAGTCCTCTAGTCGAGTCCAGTGCAGCACTCCAGTCCAGTCCAATCCAATACAGTCCTCTAGTCGAGTCCAGTGCAGCACTCCAGTCCAATCCAATACAGTCCTCTAGTTGAGTCCAGTCTAATCCAATACAGTCCTCTAGTCGAGTCCAGCGCAGCAGCACTCCAGTCCAGTCTAATCCAATACAGTCCTCTGGTCGAGTCCAGTGCAGCAGCACTCCAGTCCAGTCCAATACAGTCCTCTAGTTGAGTCCAGTCTAGTCCAATACAGTCCTCTAGTCGAGTCCAGTGCGGCACTCCAGTCCAGTCTAATCCAATCCAATACAGTCCTCTAGTTGAGTCCAGTGCGGCACTCCAGTCCAGTCTAATCCAATCCAATACAGTCCTCTAGTCGAGTCCAGTGCAGCAGCACTCCAGTCCAGTCCAATTCAATACAGTCCTCTAGTCGAGTCCAGTCTAGTCCAATACAGTCCTCTGACTGTTACTCCAACGATTTCAATGCACAGTGTTGCATCATAAAAAAAAAAATGCCGGGGACCGGCACATATTACATGCATGGCGTGTAAGCGCCTCTTAACACGGATGACACTTTACCGTGAACACAGCATAAGGAAGGAGGTAAAGCGGACTAACATTATCAGTGACGATCTCCACATGGAACTACTCAGGCAGCTATGCACTGGGCACTTACGTGGACGGGGAGAGGAGTATGTCTGAATGTAGAACATTTGCATGGCGGCATGCTATCACCACCACGTGGGGATAGCAAGAGAAAATTAAACAAAAGACCACACTTTAATGATTGACAAGTCTTTTTATTAGTGTAACGGAAACTTTTACAGGTGTGTCTGCAATAATGTGGGAGTAGCAGTTAGGACACATTGTGCATCAGCCCGATACGCTGAAAAGGCCTAGTTAGGACCCTGCAATACAATCCTCTACTCCATGGCTGTCTTCTAATACAGACTTCCAGTCCACTACAGCCCTCCACCCAAATGCTTACTAAAGGACACCAATCCAACATAGCCTGAGTTTACAACACTCAAGTCTAATACATCCCACCATTCCATGAAAGCCCTTGAGTCTAAGGGTAGTATCTCATTGGGCTGCAACAGCTTGCGACAAATTGCGAACGTCATTTGCGAGAGTTTCAAAAGTGTCTTGAAACATTCGCGGGGCTTCTCAATTTCCTCGCATGAGTCACAAAGTGTCACGCCTTCGTCGCTGAAATTTTGAACATGTTCAAAAAATTCGTGCGACAAAATTTCTCTCAAAATAGCCGCAAATGCGTCGCTGGTGTCGCAAAGCCATCGCGAACCCTTCTCAAGTCAGTTTCCGTGAGGCCTCCTCTATTTCGCTGCCTGCTGAGGGAAAGCCGGGCTGCGGTAATATGCGAATATCAAATCAGTGTAATTCCAAGTGAAAATTGTCGTTAATTCACATATTTTATCGCAATTGTTGTGTCTCCAACTCGTCGCAGGCTGTCGCAGCCCAGTGAGATACTGGCTTCATGCAGCCCACCAGTCTAATACAGACCTCATATCTGTATTTCTAGTCCAACGATTAATAAAAGCCAATAGTCCAGTCCAGCCAAGCCATATTATCCAGCGCTGTCCTCAGGTCTAATACAGAACTCCTGAATTCCAGTCCAGTGTTCACTACAAGCCAACAGCCAAGTCCAATCCAGCCTTCAAATCCAATGTCTAGTACAGCCATTTAGTTCAGTATAGCCCTCCAGTCCAATACAGTCAGGTAAAACCCTTCAGTCTGATCCAGCCCTCCTGTCTAATCTCTAATACGGGCCACCAGTCCGGTTCAGTCTCATGCAAAACTACAGTCTATTTTCTCCATGTCTTACCCAAGTTTTCAATAGAGTAGTAGCGCTGCTTGCTGTCCACTCGCACTGTGTCAGCATACGGACTCCCCACTCCATAGCCAATGATGTAACCCCTCACCAAAATGTTGGGGTTCAGTGGGGGCGTCCAGCTCATGATGATGCTGTTGGGAAGGGGACGGACATGCAGGGAGCTTGGCTGGTTTGGAACCTGGGTCTCTGAAACAAAGATAAAAAATACAATACAGACTCAACAAGCAAAAGCTGTGCAGCATTGAATTATTAAAGGCAGAAAATAAGTGGATAAGGGCGTATGAAAATAGATTATTTACTGCATACAGGTATTAAAAATCAATCTGCTCTCAGCCAAGATGCCTTCCAAAAGACTAGCTAGCTCTTTTGACCCTGTTACTCATAGATCTCTCATACAAAATCACTCCTGAGTGGCCCTGGGAACAACCCTGGCATCAGATGCTCCTGCTAACACACTTGTTATGAGAACAGATTGGTAGTGAAGGCATCCAAAAGAGACTTGAAAGATGAAGCAGATTTGGAGGCAGTCCAAAACAGCTGCTGTGTGATCAGTAAGAAAACTCGTCTCGCATTGAGACGGGGGTCTAAGGACAGACAGCCTGCTAGCATTACTGCTGCAGGCTAGTTCATTTGTTAGCCAAAATATGCACTTTGCCAAATGTAATGAGCAAAGTAAACACAATGGAGCGATCAAGGTAATATAAATATTTAATCATCTTACACATGCTGAGGGAAGGCAGTGGGGGGCAAATAGACGTTATGATTACGTTTCTGCTCAGCGTCAGACAGGGTAAAGCAGGAAAATGGAATGTGTATTGCGTGTGTGTGTTGAGGTGTTTTATCTCGCGCACCATCAAGGTCGTTTTCTGGCGTTTCAGCATTGTACCATTCGCTGCTCGGGCCTGTACCATTGGCCGTCATGGCCGCCACTTGAAAGCTGTACTGACTGCCTTTTTCCAGCCCTGTGAAAGAAAAGTGAGGGAAAGAAAAGAGACTAAAATGCATGAGTGAGAAAGAATCAGGAGATTAGCATGCAGGATTGTAATTAGTAAACACCATCATTCAATGCGGCAAGGTAAACAAGGTCCCGCAGTCTCATCTAGACGGATCACCGTGCATTTCCATCATCGACCGAGATATAAAACAGCAATTATTCCAGCAGGGCGTAGTTGTGTCTGAATGCCCCAGAGTGTCAGGAATTAGCATAGCATGCACGAGTGCCAGCGTGAAATGAATCCCTTAGGAAATGGAAACGTGGCAAGATATCATCATGGGAATAATGGTTACGAATATTATATTCATTCCAAATTCAGAAACTCTATTCAAATAAACACTGTCACATCAGAATGAGCTCGCGTGCGTCAGCGATCGCTTGTCTTTCTCGGCGCCCTCGAGGCTATAGCTAAAACAACACATCCTGTTTGTGTCTGTCTGGCTCATGCTGACCTCCTTAACATGCTCTGAAATTCTGCTGAGGAAAACACAAATGATAATCTTCCACTGTAAATCACGTGAACGGCACAAAATCCTATGCTCTGGTTAGGTATTATATTTTATATTACAGTGATTATATTTAATATCGTCACAGAATTATGTCGTCCTCCATCTCATCTCATCTCATCTCATTATCTCTAGCCGCTTTATCCTGTTCTACAGGGTCGCAGGCAAGCTGGAGC
>JAODVO010000021.1:6656891-6670673 GCA_025400055.1 Notarius lentiginosus
CCTGAGCCTACTTGTCCGGGTTTTGTGTGACCTATACCGTCGACCTGACGGTAATAGGTCAAACAGGTGGTTGCTGGTGTGGGATGCATCCTTGATGATGCTGGCAGCTCTGCTGAGATAACGAGTAGCCAATCAGAGCGTTGCTCATACACTGCAAAAAATGATCTCTTGTTAAGAGAAGATATCTTTAATATGGGTGAGTTTATCTAATATTTCTTATTAGAGCCCAAATAGATGATGATTTAGCTTACTTTTAGATATTTTTACTCATTTCAGGCTTAAAATTTTCTTATTCTGATGGCAGATCATTTTGCAAATTTTAAGCATTTCTAGAAAGAGGCAAAATTATCTGCCAATAGAATAAGAAAATTTAAAGCTTGAAATGAGTAAAAGCGTCTAAAACTAAGCTAAATAATCTTCTGTTTGGGTTCCAATCATCTTCTAATCAGAAATATTAGATCAATTCACCCATATTGAAGATATTTTCTCTTAACAAGAACTCATTTTTGCAGTGTATCCAGTGAATGGATATAATAGTGATTGATTGATTTTAATCTAAAGCAACTATACGAAGTGTATATACAGTATAAATTTTATTTAAAAGTTTGAAGTACTGCTTTGTTTGTCCTTTGCATAAGCAGTCGTGATTTGAACTCGGAGTTGTGGAGACCATCCCGAGTCAAGGGAGCATTTTCTTTTGTTTATCCTAGCCGAGTTACGAATTATGACCTTCAGCGCTGTTCTTTCTAGTCCCCCCCCCATGATGTTTCTTTAGAAGATAGAGATCTGTGAGAAAGTCTGATACATTCTCCAGACTCCAAGTGAAAGTGGCCATTATGTAATGGGTTTCCTGATTAAGGAGAAAGCTTAAGGGAAGATTAATCCCTTAAAAGTTTCTTAAGATCTAGATTTATATTCCTCCCTTTCATAATCATTTGCATACACTAATTTTTCAACCATGCAGGAGTTGACTAACAGCTTGTTCAGCTAACATTTTCACAGGCTGTGCGTTTCAGCCGGTTTGAACACAGAGCCCGTTTCACACGGCTATAAGAGCTTTTGTTCGGTCACAATGCGCTCTAATTCATCACTATTCACCGCCTACGCACAAACGTACATTTGCTGCCACTTCCCATGGAAATAAGTCTCCTCATTTATTCTGCTAGCCACCAGATTGTGATCAGGAGCTTTTCCAGTCAAAGTGCCACAGTGTTGTCGGCTGCTGACAGCATCCGGGATTAAAACGCGAACACGCCCACGCCGAGAACCTCTGGAATACCTCGAACGCTACACATTCTTCATGATCCGAGATGGAAACGACACGTGTATATGCACTGTGTATGCATGCACTAATCTCAGCCTTGAATGCTCCGCCCACAGCGTCTAATGCCTTTTGCACGCCAAGGTAAACCCAATCGTTAATGCTGAAATCTGATTGGCTATTTCGGCTCTCGTGTATACGCTGGTTTCTGATGGCTAGATTGACCTTCGAACACACCAGGACAGCTTTTGGAGCAGGATGGTAGATATAGGTATTGGGACGGGTTGGAAATTATTATTATTATTATTATTATATTAGATCACAGTATCGTCATCGCATCATATAACCGAACCCTAGTCACTGTTCATCCCAAAGAAAGTGTCGATCAAAAAGGCTTGTTTTTAGTTTTGATTCTCGTCTACATTGTCAGTAAAAGTACCTGATTTTTCCAGCCATAGATAAAAACCGACTCGAGAAACTTCATACATTGTTCACAGGGCCATTTATAAGTGACATTTTTGCTAAGCCCGTCCCTTAAACAGTGGCTAACCAATCATGGTTGCAGCTGTAACTACGCATAAGTAAGCATTCGGAGGTTTTTGATAAGCCGCTGTGTTGTCCACGGGGTTAAATCTTGTAAATCCGACGACTGTTATTGAAAAAGTTTGGAGTGAACCTTCAAGCACCCTTAGATGAAGAAAGAGGTGCGGATTAAACTTTGTGAAAATTAATTACCAATTTAAGCCTTAAATTAAATTTCACATAGAAAATTACTCCACAATGTTGTGTGAAATGAGACGCTTGCCTTGAGTTCCGTTGAACTTTTCAAATGTGCAGAGTCAGCACTGTCATGCTTCATGTTATGTTTTTTTTTGTTTGTTTGTTTAAGTACACCAGGACATTTCCTGTCTATAGGTGGAGGAAGAGTGTCCTGGAATATCCTGTTTGGACATATACTAGTTTAGCGCACGGTTCCAGTACCATTAACAGCCCCAGTAATCCATCACAACTGCTTTCAGAAGCCTCTGAAATGAACCTCGGAAAGTCCTGAGACTTGACGGTGTTTCAGAGGAGTAGGATGATCATAGCGGTCAAATACTAAGAGCTGAACGGTGAAGGTGCACGTTTTATTGTTGGTCTTTTTTTAATGAAATGGCAGCGATGAGATGGTGTGGTCCCGGTGTCTGTCAGTCTCAGTGCAGTAGGCATGGTCTATGTATCTGCCAGTCTGAGTGACGGAGCATGGCATCTGTGCCTGTCAGTCTCATTAAAAGGGAGCGTGGCCTCTGTCAATCTCCATAAAGGGGCCTTAAAGTCCTCAAAACTGAACCCCCCCACCCCGCCATCACCCCTATCCCCAGCTGAGGTACTTGCACAATATTGTACCATATTGTATGAAAGTTGAAATTACTCTGAATCATATTTTATTGCACTAAAATGACATTGAATAATATTTTATTAGACTGAAATGACTCTGAATCATATTTTCTTGCCCGAAAGGGACTCCAAATCATATTTTATTGAGCTAAAATGAGTCACATTGCATTAGACTGAAATGACTCTGAATTATATTCTGAGACTGAAATGACTGAATCATATCTTATTGCAATAAAATTACTCAAATCATATTTTATTGTGCTAAAGTGACACTGAATATTGCATTACACTGAAATAACTCTGAATTATATTCTGTTAGACTGAAATGACTCTGAGTCATATTGCATTAGACTGAAATGACTCTGAATCATATCTTATTGCAATAAAATTACTCAATCATATTTTACTGTGCTAAAGTGACTCTGAATATTGTATTAGACTGAAATGACTCTGAATCGTATCTTATTTCACTAAAGTGACTCCGAATCAGATTTTGTTACACTGAAATGACTTTGAATCGTATTGTATTAGACCGAAATGACTCTGAATCATATTGTGTTGCACTAAAGTGACTCTGAATCATAGTGTATTACACGGAAATGACTCCAAATCGTATTTTATTGAGCTAAAATGACACTGAATCATATTGCATTAGACTGAAATGAGACTGAATAATATTTTGTTGCACTAAAATGATTCTGAATCATATTGTATTACACTGAAATGACTCTGAAGTTGTGAAGTTTTTGGGACTTGTGTTGGGTCACTGTAGAAAAGAAATACACGCGTCTACTTTCTTTTATATGCATCTTTGACATGCTTATTCTCAGATGGCAAAGACAAAACATTTGAATGCTCTGGAGTTTTCTGTCAGTGACGACTGATGTAATAGAGATTTAGCAGCCTGCTTACACTTACTTTCACGTTGTGTGAATGTGTGTATCCCCCACTAAAATTATTCTGTCTCGCTGTTTTGTTTGGTTTTTTGTTTCTCTCAGGAATTCCGTTCCCCAAGAACTTCATTCAAATCTGTAAGAAAATCCTGTGCCGGCTCTTCCGGGTTTTCGTGCACGTCTACATCCACCACTTTGACCGCATCATCCTGATGGGAGCCGAGGCCCACGTCAACACCTGCTACAAGCACTTTTACTACTTTTGCACCGAGCTCAACCTCATAGACCGCAAGGAGCTGGAACCACTGGTGGGTAATCCAGGGGGGCAAACATCTGGGTACTAAACAAGAACGATTCAGAGCACTGCGTCAAAATGCACACACTGACTATCTGAAAGCAGATTAAACAGTACCAGGAACAAAATTTCTCCTGGCTTGAGGCTCATTACTGCTCTCTACTGTTCATTCAAAAGAGATAAACAACCTTGTACCACCAGCATGAACTGATCACGTCTTCCGTAAAGAGTTCTGTGAGCAGTCGAGCATGATGTACACGTACATCCCGTGACTGCATGAAATAAAATAATCTTTGTTTAGTGATTATAAACCCACACCACCGAGCTCCACTCCGAGGCTGCATTATAATGCGTTTCTCGCTCTAGCCCCTCTGACGTGTTTAAGCCGTAAGTCCCCAAATCCTGCATCAGAGACATTTACACTCCTGCTCACATCACACACCCGGCTCGGACTAGTTTCCCTGCAGCGCTCGCACGTAACGTCCAGCTAATGAGCGCCAGAGGCGTGGATACACAGCACAGTGAACAAAGACCACTTTCTTCACTTCATCATAAGCTCTCCTTGTGAGCGAGCAGTGAGGGAGAACACGAGGTCAGTACGGCCACGCTAAATCAGAGCTTAAGAAGCAAAGAAAAAAGTTCTGCTGAACATTGTAGGATGAAATGTAGTGTGTGAATGATGCATTATGTCCAAAATCACAGGTCGGGTAGGGTTTAAATGATGGAGCCGAGGGCATGAAGAACACGATGTAGTTTGTAGAGAAGAGAGAGGGGGGTCCTATTTTGGATGGAGGGTTTGTGTCATGGGGAAGCCTCATGGTTAGAGGAGCAGCTTTAGGACCAAAAGGTTGCCGGTTCGATTCCCTGGACCAGCAGGAATGGCTGAAGTGCCCTTGAGCGAGGCATCTCGCCCCCAACTGCTCCCCAGGCTGCTCTGGGTATGTTGTATGTCGCTCTGGATAAGCGCGTCTGCTAAATGCCTGTAATGTAACGTCTATCAAGTGGTTCGCTTTATTCAGGTGCGTGTCCTCTAGATGTAGACTGGACATGACCACGTTTACACTTTTATTTAAGGCAAACATCTGCCATATGTTCTCTAGTCAACTCTAAAATTATTGGCACCCATAACAGCAAATAATGTATAAAACATTCATTGTGTGCGATGTCAACCACATGTGACCTATACTGGTTTTCAGATTTTATATTGATTTTTTTTTTTTTTAAGAAAATCACTGGGTTCAAAATTATTGCCACCCCAACCTTATTATCCCCCGCTGGCCGAAAGGTCCGAAGGGGGATTAAGTCATGACGGTTTCCATCCGTCCCGGGAAGAGCGCTCACCTTCTGAAATCAACTCCTCTCACAATTTTTGGAGGAATTTCATGAAACTTGGCAGGATTCTTTGTTATAGGTCAGTAATACGCATATTGCAATTTCATTCAATTGAGTCATATTTTACGAGTTGCAGTCCATGATTTAACAAAATTATACTTTGAGAATTTCATGAGGGTGTACGTTCTTCTGAAATCAACTCCTCTCACAATTTGTGAAGGAATTTCACCAAACTTGACAAGAGGCCTTCGTTATACAGTACGTTTGTAGTACGCATATTGTTATTTTGTTCAATTCGGTCACATTTTACCAGAGTTACAGCCCTTGATTAACAACCTTTTACTTTTATAGTTTCATGAAGGTGTGCTCGCCTTCTGAAATCAATCAACTCCTCTCACAATTTTTGGACAAATTTCTCGAAGTTTGGCAAAAGGCCCTGTTATATGACGGTAATACACATATTGCGATTTAATTTCATTTGTGGAAATGTTACCAGAGTTTTGACCTTTGATTAAATAACTTGTACTTTTGATAATTTTCATAAGGGTCTTCTGAAATCAACTTCTCTCACAATTTGTGGAGGAATTTCACCAAACTTGGCAAAAGGCTTTGTTATATGACAGTTATACACACACTGAAATTTTGTATAATTTGGGCAAATTTTCCCAGAGTTATGCGCTCGATTATTAACAAACTTGTACTTTTGGCAATTTCATCAAGGTGTGCTTGCGTTCTGAAATCAACTTCCCTCACAATTTTTATCCTCCACTGGCTGAAAGGCCCGAAGGGGGATTATGTCGTGGTGATGTCCGTCCGTCCCGGGAAGGGTACTCACCTTCTGAAATCAACTCCTCTCAGAATTTTTGGAGGAAATTCATGAAACTTGACAGGATTCTTTGTAATATGCATATTGCAAATTGGGGGGCGGGGATATTGTGCTCTCGGAGCACTCTTGTTAAAATTGTGAAGCATTAACAATACCGGAGCCTCTTCCTGGAATGTCTTCCTGGAATGTCTTCCTGTAATGTACTCCCCATATACTCTCACCAGAGGCAGCAAGGATCTCCACTAGCTTTACCTTTCCTCGTAATGTCTCTAGAGGTAGCCGCAGCTATAACGTGTTCTTCTATGTGACGTGCATGTCCATACGTTACATTACATGACCGACATTTAGCAGACGCTCTTATCCAGAGCGACATACAACGTACCTAGAGCAGTCTGAGGAGCTGTTGGGGGTCGGATTGCCTCGTTCAAGGGCACTTCAGCTATTCTTGCTGGTCCAGGGAATTGAACCGGCCATTGGCAACCTCGATATCGGTTGTTGGTGCAGAAACTGATTCATTTGAATGTTAGAGGATGAGTAACACAGACTACATTTGGAAAAACTAGAGCTTTGCATGGTAGGTATGTGTCTCAAGTTTGTTAGATCTTTTGTAGAACCCTACTTGTGTGGTGTCATGATGATGTTGATGATGTATTATCTTCTTTTGGGATTGCAGAAAGAGATGACATCGCGGATGTGTCTCTAGAGGCCCCGTATCCGACACCGTGGACCTGGAAAACTGTTTATCTCGGACAGAGGACGTCCCGGATGAACAGATGAACTCGGACAATGTGATGCTCATGAAGTGTGATGGAATGAAAAAAGCAGGATGCGGAATGAAGCACGGAAGCACGTTCATTGTCACTCAGAGCAACAGCACCACCCGGTGGTGATAAGTAGCACATGCATGCGTGTGGTGCTCGTCCTCCAGGTGGCGCTCTAATGCAGTAATAGGATTATGCACTACTTGAGAACTATAACTATGCAGTGTGGCTGGAGAGCGATTTTGAATGAGAATAATATCGTAAAGCTACTCACTGGGTAACGACTGCAGAGGATTCGTGAAATTAACCCCTGGTGAACACTAATAGTGTGTGTGTGCGTGTGTGTGTGGTGTTCAGACCACTTGACATTCCTCTTTTTTCTATGGACCAGCCCAATAGTGATCACTAATCGGTGTAAAGCTGCCAACCAGTTTTCATTAAATTTTAATATTGTAGGGATTTTGTTTGCTTTTTATGATTTTTTTTTCCACAAAAAATTGAGCATCTCAGAGCCTCAGCCCAAACCTGATGATGTAACCTGAATCCATAAAGAGAATTTTGGATGTGTTTCCGAACAGCCGTTCTTGATTTGTGACGCTATAAGATTTGGGGAAAATATTTAAACAAAACTCCACGCAAGAAGTTTTATAAAAAATAAAAATAAAGTCTCACGCGTTCGTAGTTAGACGCTCAGGTTGAGGTTGCGTTTGTTTTGGGTTTTTCTTTTTGTTTTTCTGCCGTTCCTGACAACACATGTTTAGGTTGTTTTAGCATTTGTCACAACTGTGTGTAAAAGTTTGCACACCCCTACATGGAAATCAAGAAACCCCTTAAGATTTTACAGGATGCTCAGTTTTTATTACAAATTAGTGATACAGCGGTACTTTCTCCCCCATACTGAGTACAAGGACGTGTTTTTTTGGTACTCGATGATGCACTGATCCTGAAATGAGGCGTATTACTGGTCGTCTGCAAACAATGAACAACTCCTCCTCAGTTCAGATGCTCAGTTTCATGTTGAAGATGCTACGGTGTTTAAATAGTATATATATTTTTTTTTAATAGAAAATGAGAGGATGGCTAAACCAAGCATGTAGGGCAGAATGAGCGCGAGTGCTCATTAAAAATAAGCACAAGGTGCCCTTGATTCATGAGAAAAGTGTAGACGCTAGCGAGCCATGGCCGAAGGAAGCACGTGTATCTCGGGGTTCAGTGCTCACTGAAGTGAAGTGCTCTGTTGATTATTTTTATATTAATTGTGAAACGTGTCCAGATCACTGTCGTGTTGTCTGGTCACCAGTGCTGCAATGCACCTTCAGATAGTATGAGCACAGTATTGGGACAATACCTGATGGCGGTCTGAGTATTGATCCATCCCTGATATAACCATGTAATAAAATAATTACTGAAGCAAACAAAATGAGAGTTCTGAATGTGATACAGATGTGGATTTTTTTTTTTTTTAAATAAATGTATATAACTCACTTCTTTGAACTTTTTCAGCTCCTGCTGTTTGTGAATGTCGGGTTTCTTAAGTTATCTTTCTTTTACATGTTGGCGTCTGTATTTCTTCCGTGTCTGGCTGGTTCATTGTAGGTAACGGTGTAACTTTTCTCATGATTTGTGATCAATATTTTCCCAATTCCTATTGACTCTTGACTGTTTGAACTCCTCATGCCTTATAAGTGAGACTTAATGAAGTAGAGATTGTGTTTTAAGTCTTGAGGTACGTTTGAATAAATAAATTTATTAGAGCATGAAAATGGAGATGTAAATGTTTAGGCGTAGTAATATTTGATAACTATGCTTTAATGATATTTAGTATAAATACGGAGGTGATTTATAGGTAATCGAATGCACTGGTCGAGAAATTCAGACTATTTCTCGATAATCACCTCGAGCGACTCGGCAAAACAGCGGCCAAGCGCTTTGTCATCATAAGTGAGGAAGAATTACAAATTCTGAAAGAAAATGCTGTTACTAAAAGCACTAAAGATGCTACAAGGTTTGCTCTAAAACTATTTAAGGTAAAGTGGGATCGAGATTTATTTTATCGATTTCAGAACAAAGTATTTTATGTGACTCGGCGTAGATAAGTCTGCATCGCGCCTTTATTACATTAGCATGCAGCTTTTGAAGTTTGAAAACTGTTTTTAATATGATTTTATTTTAAATAATCACCTGTGTATTTAAACTGAAACAATTATCTGCCTCAGGCTTAGTGAATATCGGTGATTTTATGATACATAAAGGACACTTTTTCAATTAAATAAAAACATGTTCTATTCCCTTCTAGCGAGTTTCATTCATTTGGCTTGATGGCCTGCAATATTGTTAGCATATCGCTTATTCTGCATGTATTACGTCACTTTACCCAATAGAAAGAATATTATGACATTGACGTCACGTTGTCTTGACAATATGTACGCATCGGCGCTCATGCGAATATCCAGTGATAACTTTTCTGCTGCGCATGCACAGAACCATTTCTTTGTCTGCCAGGAAAGGGAAAAGACTAGGCTAATCCAGTGCTACTGCTAGGATTAGCTATGCTATAATTAAGCAATAAATAAACTGAAGACGCGCTGAACACTTGAAAGGCTTCCAAAACTTCATTATATATTCTTCACGCACGCATTTACAAGAGGAAAAACATACCAACGGACATCGAAAAACTGGAAGAAAGAAATCAGAGAGGTAAAACTTATGCACGAGTGGGTGACTGTGACAATATGTAAACAAATATGGCTGCCAGATTGTTCTGTTTGTGGAAGAAGAATCTGGAGACAGAAATCTTGGTTTCTCGGTTGTTAGCCTGTGCTACTCGCTCTTGATAACACTGGCTTGACTGCGCTAGCGTTGGCCTTCGCTAACACTACTGCTGAACGCTACACGGGCTGGAAAATGACTGCACTGCCACATTAACGGCACGGAGTCGCGGGTAAGCTAGCGTTGACCTCCGAGAATGTTGATATGAAGTGTGTGTATGAAGAATAATAATATTGACTGGCTTTTTTTTTTTTCTTCATGGTATATCAGATATTTTTCATTCAGCTAGCATGATACTGAATAAGTCAACTCGTTCAATATCATGCTAGCTGAATGGAATATATCTGCTATATCACTCAACGCCAGCCAATATTATTTGAATAATAACCTCGACTTCATTTCGATTTTCATTCGGATATGGTGTAAACTTTTGCACTCTACTGTAGCTAGCACAGACTCTGGGTGTTTTACTGTATTTGCTGATGATCCACTTTGCCACACTAATATGTACTCGGTCATTGAGTTTGAGTGAATTGTATGGGAGGTTTTGCTAATTAAGTGGCGAGTCTTTAACCAGCTAAACATTCATGACCCATTTTAATGTACTTACAGTGCCTTGCAAAATTATTCATCCCCCTTGGTGTTTGTCCTGTTTTGTCACGTTATAAGCTGGAATTAAAATGGATTTTTTTGGAGGGTTAGCACCATTTGATTTACACAACATGTCTACTACTTTAAAGGTGTGCTTTTTTGTGACAAGATGAGGAAACAGAAATCTAGTGTGCATAGGTATTCACCCCCTTTCATATGAAACCCCAAAATAAGAGCTGGTCCAACCAATTCACTTCATAAGTCACATAAATAGTTGATTGATTGCACACAGATGGATCTTAAAATGTCACATAATCTGTCACATGATGTCTGCATAAATCAACCTGCTCTGGAAGGACTCAGACTCTGCTACACTACTAAGCAAGCCACATGAAAACCAAGGAACACTCCAAACAGGTCAGATACAAAGTTGTGAAGAAGTATAGATCAGGGTTGGGTCATAAAAAATATCTCAAACTTTGAAAAGACCATGAAGCACCATTAAACCCATTATAGCAAAATGGAAAGAATATAGCACCACTACAAACCTGACAAGAGAAGCCCACCCACCAAAATTCACAGACCGGGTAAGGAGGGCATTAATCAGAGATGCAACAAAGACACCAACAATCACACTGAAGGAGCTGCAAAGGTCCACAGCAGAGATGGGAGTATCTGTCCATAGGACCACTTTAAGCCATATACTCCACAGAGTGGGGCTTTATGAAAGAGTGGCCAGAAAAAAAAAAGTCATTGCTTAAGAAAAAAAAACATTTGAAGTTGGCCCAACAGCATGTGGCAGACTCCCCAATCACATGAAAGAAGATTCACTGGTCAAATGAGACTAAAATTGGTCTTTTTGGCCATCATGGGAACTGCCATGTGTAGTGCAAAACCAACACCCTGAGAACACCATTCCTAGAGTGAAGCATGGTGGTGGCAGCATCATACTGTGGGAATATTTTAATCTGCAGGGACAGGAAAGCTACTCAGGACTGAAGGGAAATGGATGGCACTAAATACAGGACAATTTTGGAGGAAATCCTGTTTGAGTTGGCCAGAGGTTTGAGACTGGGATGAAGGTTCACGTTCCAGCAGGACAAAGACCATAAAAATACTGTTAAAGCTACACTGGAGTGGTTTAAAAGGAAACATTTAAAAGTCTTGGAATGGCCTAGTCAAAGCCCAGACCTCAAACCAATTGAGAATCGGTGGCATAACTTGAAGATTGCTGTACACCAATTCAACCTATCTAACTGGAAGGAGTTGGGTCAGTTTTGCCTTGAGGAATGGGCAAGAAGCCCAGTGGTTAGATGTGCTAAGCTAATAGAGACATACCCCAAGAGACTTGCAGCTGTAATTGCAGCAAATGGTGGTTGCACAAAGTATTGCTCTTTTTTTTGGCAGGGGGATACCTATGCACACTCTAGATTTCTGCTTTTTTATCTTAATTATTGTTTGTGTCACAATAGAACAACAATTTTCACCTTTAAAGTGGTTGGCATGTTGTGTAAATCAAATGGTGCTAACCCTCCAAAAATCCATTTTAATTCCAGCTTGTAATGCGAAAAAACAGAACAAACACCAAGGGGGATGAATACTTTTGCAAAACACTGTATATCCATTAGACACGCACATATGACCAAAACATAAACCCTATATGACTACAACTATATATGACTATAATTATTATAACATTATATGACTACACTTAAGTGCAATAGTTTTGACACCCTTACTTTAAAATAATGAATGTGACTTAATGCGATTATATTGAATATAATATATTATTATACATATAGGACACTTTTTCGATGGAATAAAAGTACATGTTCTATTCCCTTCTAGCAGGTTTGATTCATTTGGTTTGATAGCATGCAATATTGTTCGCATATCGCATATCGCATAACTCGTCTTTGACTCGTTCAGTATCATGCTAGCTGAATGGAATATATCTGATAGACCACTCAATGCCAGCCAATATTACTTAAATGTGTGATTGGTTGATTGGTTGGTTGGTTGGTTGGTTGGTTGATTGATTACAGATGCTCCAACTTTATGACAAGTAACACAAATGATCCAGAAGTTTGTCATGATGTTATTTCTGAATGTGGACTTTTTTATTAAACCTGACTCTTTATTTCACTTCAACTGTTTGGAAATATATCTGTTTCCTTAATCTCTGAAGTATTTATTGTTGATATCACTTTGATATGTTGAATATCCTTCTCCAGCTCTGTGAAAGGTCAGGGGTTTGTTTGTTTGTTTGTTTTAAGCCTCATGATATCTGTTTTCTTCATTCCCACATTTACTCACAATTGCAAATTTGCAAGAACCCACCTTAGTCAGCTGACATAAAAAAAATGATGATTACGGTGAGGCTTGAGGTAAGCAGCTGTTGCTTGTCTTACATTTTCACTCATACAAAATCCAATTAAAGTACTTTTATCAATACATGGTCACATTCCCATGTATTATATAACATATCTTGTTTCTTGGGACTGTTAATATACATGTAGAGTGTATTAATAATATACATAAACAGTACAACAATAGAGGAGGATCATCAGAACAAGTGTGGAGGAAAACAGGAGCCTGTAAGCCGATAGGAATGTTCAGTTAGAGTTGCTCAACAGTGACTGTTAGGGAGTGACGTACAGCAGTGTCAGTGTAAGTACACAAAAACAAAGACGGCAGCGTGGGAGGAAAGATGGAGCTTCTGACAGTTACAACATAAATTTTCAAATTGACTGATGCAGTAGTGCTCCAATGTAATAGTCCAGGATTTGTTTTGTTTTTCTTATATAGTGACATTGCTTGCAATGGACGTTAACATACAGAGGTTACAGCTCTTAATTAAAATGCATATGGCAGAAAAACGTCCTTGAAGACGTTAAGGAAGTTAAGGAACTGTGATAGTGCCAATGTAGTGGCATGTTGTGAACAATTCGCATATGCCAGTCGCCTCTTTTCATTATTGGCTAAGAAACAATCAAATCGTGTTTACAAGTTTGGTGCCAACATTTGTTAGCGGAGAGCACATGAATGACCATTGCACGCCATTGTGTAGAGTGTGTGTATGAGTGTGTATGTGTGTGTGTTTATGTATATGAATGATCATTGGCTATGCCTGGATTTTAACATTACCCAAATAAACATTGCTCATTTGGCCACTTCCAAGCTAGCTGGAGAGAGGAGCCAGAGGAAGCCATACACAATGGATGCCTGTGCATGGGAGTGCGTGTGAGAAGGGTTTCCCACACATGTGCACACACAAAATACGAATAAAATACCAGCGTTTCTGTAAAGAATCTAATTGCTGATTGATAGCATGTCTGCGAATGACATGATAATACACAGAAACTGACAGTCTGAGTTCAGCAGGCACGGGTTACGTGTAACAGCAAGGCTCGCTTTTGTTATTGAACATTTACTGTACCTATATGAACAGTAAGCTTGTATAGCTCTGGATTAAAGAGGCATATAAGAATAGAGGGAAATGCATGCTGCGATGTGAAATCAGTCACAAAGTACAGTTGCTTCCTTAACATGCGTGTGTATGTGTGTACAGTATGTTGTTTTTGGCTCACCAAACTAAGCTCATCACATGAGTAGATGTGTTAGAGTGAGTACAGAGTAAGTGTGTTTGTGTGTTTGTTTGTGTGTGTTTGGGGGGG
>JAODVO010000021.1:6931860-6943035 GCA_025400055.1 Notarius lentiginosus
CCTCTCGATCGGGAGATCGTGAGTTCTACTCACGGTCGGGTCATACCAAAGACCATCATAAAAATGGTGCCTACTGCTATCTGGCAAGGCACACTGCAATACAGAGCCGAGTGGGGAGTCAAACTCTCGTGGTTACCAGAGGACTAGCCCCCCACTGTAACCCTAGCTATGTAATATAGGCAAGAGGCCGAGGGCTTTGAAATGGAGATCGGCGCTGCCAAACATGCCATGAATGGTGCAGGAAGGACTTTGGCATGTTGTGGGGTGTCCTAGATGCCACATTGCTATTCTTTGATTTATGTCAAGAATCTCGTCACTACAAGGCCCATTCATGGTTCTTGACATTCGCATTTGAGCTCCATGCTGAAAAGTTGTTGGTTACGTCAAAAAAAAAATCATGTCAAAATCGGACTGAATTCATGTAATCTGATCCCAGCATAATTCTGACCAGCAATGCTGCCTTCTTGTGTGTTATGATCTTTCTAGGAGTGGCAGCTGAGGGAGCGATGTAATGTGGTTACAGCAACCAAAGGTTTTTCAGTGCAGTTGTGTGTCTCACACTGAGAACGAAGGTTGTTGTATTGTGATTTAGGGTGAAGTTTTTTGATGAGTCACAGCTGGGGACACAGGTAATGATGGGGGAAACTAACTGGTACTCTGTAAGAGATGGAAAGTGTGAAGTCTGATTATACACCGTGACAATAACTGTAGACCCTTAAACAGTTACACAGCTGATTTACAATGAGAGATTTTTTTTTTTTTTTTAAATGTCTAAGGTTCCAAGCGAAAGAACGACCGTGGAGACAGCCATGATGCAAAGCGACTAAGGTCTTCTAGCCATTCCACAAGGCAGCCGGTTAAAAGGTCATCTGGTGGAACCATTGGGAAAAAGGTGACCAGCATGAGAGGCAGACATCACCCTGATGACTTCTATGAAGACAGGAAGAACCATTCTGTCAGAGGGAGAGCTTCCAGGTCTGATCTATCCAAAGGGCACAGCAGAGACCACCAGAGGAGGATCAAACCACTGATGCCGGAACTGAATGAGGTGTGTGTTGGGGCGCTTTGGCCAGATATTGAAAAATGACAAGGCAAATTTTACAACCGAAGTACACTTGGTATTAATATCCATCTCAGGTGACTAGATTAAAAGTGGACAGCGCAATATACTGCGTAGGGCCAAATGCTTCTTGAGATTTGATTGAATTGTGCAGGGTTGGGTGTTGTTTGTCCATGAGTTGAGCATTTTGAACAGACTACATTTTAGAGCACCTCTTAACTGCTCATTTTAGGTTGAAAATCCAGTCCTTTTCTCAAAAGCTCAGGAGCTTTTCCTGCTCCGAGTGTAGGTGCTTTTCCTTCCACCTACGAGTATAAAACGAGTGTGTGGCTGGAGTCATGGCTTTCTGAAAGGCTCAACATGTCATAACTGCTTATTACTACTGTTTCACATTTTCTTCTCCTTATTCAACGTCATGCCTCTTGTGTATGATGTATTAACTTAATGTACAGCATAAATGCATTTTTAAATATTTTTTTTCACACAATAACGCACGTCTGTGCTTTTAGAAGCTGAGGAGGACGAGTGAGGAGAGCGTGGGCCGGGTCAGCCGTTCCTCGAAAGAAGAGGAAGAAGAAGCACGGTCAGAAGAGTATGCATCTGAGCAGGAGACGGGTAGTTCAGCAGGCTCCTCTGAAGGCAACCGTTCTGATGGTGAGGAAGAAGTGATGGAGGATGAGGACGAGGAAGAAGAGAAGGGCCCAGATGATGAAGAGGAGGAAGAGGATGTTGAGGGAGAAGAAGGAGAAGAGGAGGACGAAGACTATGAGCTGGAGGATGGGGACCAGCAGGAAGGGAACGAGCAGAATGACTATGACACGCGCAGCGAAGCCAGCGATTCGCAGTCAGAATCCGTGTCCTTCTCAGACGGCGAGTCTGTGCGCTCCGCCTCAGGCTCTGAGGCCTCGGGTGAGCAGCTGTCTTCCTCAGCATCATGTGTTAATTGCAGTCCTAGTGCTGAGCTTGATCCCAAATCCCATATTCTGCCAAACATCACCTTTAAACCAGGAGGTGTGACCGGAGCTGCTCTTGTAGATTATTTGAGCAAAACGATTTCAATTGAAGCAAAATTCAGAACAGTCTGACAATTTTAGATGTAGGCTGCAGTCTATTCTGAAGCAATATGAAACTTTGAAGGGTCCTTTGGAAGGCCAGCTTACGAGAATGGAGTCATTCTGAAGACGATCACACTTGCAGCAACAAGTTACTAAGTGTAAATCTTTCCAAAGGCATGGTTCCAGTGGACCATCACAAAATGTAAAGTAAATGTTTCATACTTGAATCTGGTCTACATTTGTACCAGAACTAGTTGGTAGACTTAATAAAATGACAACTGATACTATCATGGAAACAAAATGACCACAAATTGTATCTGAGCATCATGATTGCTTGAAATATAATTAAGTTATTCCACGAAATCAAGTCGTACATGAGCGGATGGCTGACGAGGCATGTAGCACTGAGTTGGCTATAATCCATGTACGACGAGATTGAGTGGAATAACTGTTTTATTATATCCATGTTCACCGGATTTTGTGAAAAGGAGCTCGCTCCCCCCCCTTCTCCCCAAATTTGATAAATAAAAAAAAAAAATTTTATGCAAAACATCCAACACTTCATTTCTGCTTAGGCGGACTTCTTAAAAACCTATCGATGGCTGCACAAATTGACGGTAGGGGGGAGGTTTTTTTTTTTTTTAGAAAGTGCCGTTTTGTCAAGGTATAGAATCGCTTTAGACGTTTATTTAATTCTTCCTTGGACATTTCAGTTGTGTAATTTTCAAACTACTTTGAGGTTTTGAACCAGTCTAAAAAAAATTTAACAAATTTTAATGCTTAAAGATGAAGAATGTAAACAAACCGGCGAAATGACAGGAGCAATTTGTGGGGGGAAAAGCTATAATAATTCTGGAAAAAGTATTTAAAAAAAAAAAGTGTTCCTTACCATTAAATACTTTTAATTCTATTTTTTTTTTTTTATTAAGGGGGGGTTTGAGTAGAGTTTTTATTTCGTCCTCTGTTGGTTCAGCAACACGCGCTGCCATTTTGTGTAGACGAGCTGATAGCCTAGTAGTAGAGTAGCCAATCAGAGCACATGATTGCTCATATCCAGTGAATGTGGATATAATAATCTTATTAAAGCAGAATTAAATTCCCCACTCTGTATTCTATGATGACACGTCCCTTCCTCCATTCCGGTCTGTCTGTGTTGAGCATACGTTCAGCTCAGGAGTGATATCAGTTCTGTTGATCCATTTACCTTCTTGATAAGTAACCATGTTTACTTTATCTCTGTGAATTCTTTACATGGAAGACGAGCACTAATTTTGACTATTTGAGTGAAGAGTGTGATGTGAGGGCTTAACGGTCAAATATCCTTCAGTCATGTCCATTACACCATGTATTTGTGAACATGTGTGGGGTGTTGGACACAGGCACCCATGTGCCTGCTTTCAAACTTGCATTTAGCATGAATGTGTCCAGAAAATGAAAGGTTGACAGAAGTGAACCAATAGTGTTGACTTCACGAATATCAAATACTTTTAAATTTGCAAGAACAGTTTAATTGTTCAGATTTTTTTCAACTGAAAGAGACAAGTGTCTCGTACTAAACTGTGTATGAAGTGTACAGGTTTTTTTTTTTTTAAACAAATAAATACTAAGTTTTTCCTAATACTTTGTGCTCATAATGCCAGGATTAAAGTCAGAATAAAGAGTTATATTGATATTAATTTCCCTGAGGGAACCCTCCCAAAGGGATCAATAAAGTTTAATCTAATCTAATTACTGTTGAAACCCTTGATAAAACCCACGGGGGGGCATGCAATCAGAGATGCACCTCCCCACTTCAACCAGTCAAAGCACCATTAGATACATACTACTTGCTATTGGGATTTTGAAAGACTGCAAGTATGAAGTATAAATCAGACTCTATATGGCTGCCTCATGTTTATGATGAATTGTTTCAGAATGGACTGTACAAATACTTTGCAGTCATTTCCTGTTTAGACGGAAAACCTGATTTGATTTAAGGGTCTACTTGGCATTCATTCATGCCTTTGGTGGTCCTTGTGAGCGAAGAAGGCTTTATTCAACAGCAGAATATTGCTGTAATGTTTTTAACTGTAAATCATTAATCACGTGTTGTCAGAAGTTTTCACTACAGGTTGCTACCTGGATGTGTTCACTTGCTAAGGTCAGGTATACAAAGTGCAGAGCTAGAAATCCAAGCCCAAGTCATCTAGGAAAGACATTTATATACATATACACATATATACACTCTAACAGAAGGGGCTTGTTCTCCCATTTACTATTCAGATAAGGAAAGAAAAGAGAAGAAGCGCGCTAGAGGGATATCACCAATCGTTTTTGATAGAAGTGGAAGCTCAGCTTCAGAATCATGCACAGGTATTAAAGAATCCCCAATAATTCAGTTTTATATATTTATATATAAGCTCATACACTAATTATTATGGAAGAGATGATTAGTCTTTGTATGGCTTTGACCGATTAACTTTGTAAGCTGACCTGCCTCTGCCCTGGTAGCAGTACAGGTTCAGAGCATTTATATATATTTTTTTTTAATCAAGGAATGATGGAGAACATCTGGCCTAAAAAGAGAAAAAAAAAACATTTTGATTGATGCTGACAAGAATGAGATGCTCATTTTAGATATATTTTAATGTTTTGTTCAATATAGGCTTTTTAATTAAAGTGTAGGTCACTTGTCATTCAGTGGCAGAGCAGGTCAGATTACAGAGAGTGGAATTAATACAATCACGTCAATGCACATCTGTTGGCCACCTGGTATAGTGTAAATTTCCAACAACGAAACATGCTTTTATTTATTCCGATCATCGAGTCCTTTCAGAGGTATCTGAATGCAGTTAACAGAATTACTGACACTTCTAGCTCTATAATTCAATGGTGGGCAGGATTATATGCAAAACTGTATTCAGTTTTAGTTCATCAAATAATCTGAAAGGCTCTGCATACCAACTTCATTGTCCGTGTCTTGTCTCTTGGTCGTCAGCCTATATTTATCGTGCGTGAGCATCTAGACGGCTTTTTTCTTTTTCCTCTCCTCCTTTATACAATTGTGGACATGGAGATTCTGAACATTTAAGGTACTTGTTGGGAGCACAGGACAGTGCAAAAAAGATCAATTCATTCAATTTGGTCTAAGATGATTAACAAAATTTAAGGCTATTAATTGAATTCACACATGCATATAAAATGCCCACCATTTTACCGAAAGTATAATTTCTGTAGCCATCTTATTGCTGTTGTACCAGGACATTAACACTTGGTGTTTGCTACCTGCAGGGTCTGAAAAGAAGCACGAAAAACTGCCGTCGTCTGTCCGTGCTGTGAGAAAAGGTAAGAAATCCTCACAAGTTCAAAGAAAGCTGCTGACATGATTCCAAAAGCTTCCTGTATTCTCACTCCTTTTGCTCCTCCTTCATGGTCATTTCATAGATCAAACCAGCAAGTTAAAATACGTCCTGAGAGAGGCCAGGTACTTCCTGATTAAAAGCAACAACCATGAGAATGTTTCCCTCGCTAAAGCAAAGGTACGTATTTTGTGATGTTCGAGCTTTATTTCTAAGATGAGAAAAGGAGGACAAGGAGGTTTGTTGCAAAATATCTCGTTTGCGCTGCTTCCAGGGGGTGTGGTCAACCCTGCCTGTGAACGAGAGGAAGTTGAATGCGGCGTTCCGCTCGGCTCGAAGCGTCATCCTTATCTTTTCTGTCAGGGAGAGCGGCAAATTTCAAGGTAGAATTATCCAAGAATGGATACAATACATTTTACTCATGACGTTTATTATGAAGCTTGCAGTACTAAGCCTTGTAGACCATTCCTGGATTATGTATTATAATGTCGTTAGACTCGTCCTTTATTACGCATGTTTTGGGTTCGTTTCAGGTTTTGCTCGGCTCTCGTCCGAGTCTCATCACGGAGGTTCTCCCATCCACTGGGTCCTGCCTGCAGGCATGAACGCCAAGATGCTCGGAGGAGTCTTCAAAATCGACTGGATATGCAGGTAGCTTTGACTTTCGTCTGATTTTTGTGGTTCTCGTTTTCTTTTAGACCATGGCAGTTTGATGCTCTTGTCGATGCACTTTTCAGGCGGGAGTTACCTTTTACAAAGTCAGCACACCTTACCAACTCCTGGAACGAACACAAGCCTGTGAAAATCGGACGTGATGGACAGGTTGGTTCTCCGTCTGGCTGTCTCTCCCTGATCCATTAATGGCTCTTTTTAAAATAAATGTGCTACCTTTTTATACGTGACTCATTTATATTATATTCCTGCCTTTTTATGAGGAAATGAAGCGAAATCTCAGTTATGTTGATCATTCTGCAGAAAGAAGTAATTAAGACCAGGGTTTTACTTGATACATGACTGAAGCAGCAGTTAATTAAGTTTCTTTGTTCATGTACTGGTCTGCGTACCTTTTGTACATCTAGATGATTAAAAGTAACATCCACTAGATGGCACATTCTTTTCCGTCAGGTTTCCTTGTTACGGTTTCACGTTTCGATTTCATGGCAACTATTTTAGGATACATGTCTGTTTAGACATGTTAAACATCAGCTGTGTTGGTTCCTCTTCAAAAATGGTCACATTTTAACGGTTGTTGCCGTGAGCTGTGGGGGGGGGGATACGTTATGAAATGCATTTACTAATCTAGAATATTGGTCTGGGGAGAAAAAAAGGTATTTTTATACGTTTTAAGGCTATATGAGCGTATACTTGCCTTGTTGAATCAAATGCTTAGTGTTGCTTCTTAGAAACACTTTCACTATATTACACGCCCCAACACAAGCATCAACCCGTCCTGACATTGCAGGCAATATGGAAAAGGTGGCAAATTTATTTTACAAGAATGACTTTTGGATGTCTTCATTCTACCTCCTTTAAAATTCTTTGTTTCCCCGTCGTGTTGTCTGTAGGAGATCGAGACGAACTGCGGCCTGCAGCTGTGCATGCTCTTCCCTCCGGATGAGAGCATTGACTTGTATCAGATTATTCACAAAATGCGCCACAAGAGGAGGACGCACTCGGAGCCTCGTTCCCGGGGCCGTCCTCCACACCGAGAGCCCGCCCCCCGAGACCTGGGAAGGTTAGAAATGTTCTTTGGACTGCTAGTGCGCACATGTGTCACATGACGGGCCAAAGGGAGCGTGGTGTTGTTGTTTCCTTCTTCCTACTCGTCATCCTCGAGTCCTCAGAGAAGAGCCTCAAAACGAGTCGGCCAGAGCTCACCGGAGCCTACACATCCAGCGGCTGGCTGTGTTCTGTTGTTGCTGTTAATGTACATGCTGATATGTCCTTTTGAAAGAAGCGTAACAGTTAAAAGCGTAACCATAATTTTTACTGAATGAATGAATGTACGCTAATGTTAAAAATCCCAGTGTAACTCCTTATTCACTTCAGCCTGACAGTAGTTCAGTTAACATTTTCTGTAGCGGTAGTAATAAGGTGCATTCTCTTTGTAGATGAGTCTGTGTTTAAATTTTTCCAAAAGCCTTTTCTTTCAGGAATTTCCATGAGGGATAGACCCAGTCTCATATGGGACTATTTAAAGGAGCCATAATATATAAGCAGAAGATGGCACATCCATTTGAGAGGCAGAAAGCGTTGATTGTTTAAACGAAAAAAAAAAAAAATCTTTCAAGAAGAGAATATTTTGGGACTCTTTCACTGGTTTTCCAGTTCTGTCCAAAAACAGCTTGGATGGGCGTTCTTTTGAATATCGATAGATGTGTGTGCAGAGCGTAGCAGAAAGGAGTGAGAAAAGGAAAGAGAGCGAGCAAGCGAGAAAAAGAGAGAGCCAGGGAATGAGGCAAGCTGAGCGTGTTCTCCTAGCAAGTTCCCAAGGAGAGATAGGCCAGTTCTGTTGCTACATCATGCAATGCCAATGGACTGAAATGATGCCAGGGACTGTCTGTTCTAGTACGAACTCTTTTTGCTGCTCTGTGTGCCTGAAATGAGCTCATATTTACTCAACTCAAGCAGAAAAACAAATGGCCCCAAAAAAGGACTGAGCAAACAAAAGAAAAAAAAAAACCCTGCCTGTGTAAGGAAGTTTGATGGTTTTCAGGCTCTGATCCACTAACCCCCAACCCTTACTCGAGGACTGGATGTTTGTCATGGCAAAAAAAAAAAAAGTTCCTTCCCTTTTTCCTGATCCCTTTTAAGAATACTCCTCCCTGTCTCCCAGCTGGTGGTAGGTAGGCTGTCATGTTCAAATCAACCCTGACGGACTGATCTGGTGTAGGGCAGCAACACACCCTGCCTCCACCTCATCTCCCCCTCCCTTTCTCTCAGGTTCCACTGAGGCTTCCATGGACTGCGTACCACAAAAGAAGCACTTGGGAGGGGGGTTCACCATGGGGGTTATTTCCGATGGCTGGAGCTCCTCTTTTTTTTTTTTTTTTTGGTTTTGATTTTAAATGGACTGCATCACACCTTATTGCACCCCTTCTTCCACCTTACCAGGCCAATCAAGTAAAATGTGTTTACCAGGCCGTATACGGCTAAAGAGTAAGCTGGACTGTTGTATGAACTTTTGCTATCATAAATATTTGCCAGCGTTAACAGTCAGAAAACTACAAGAAAGCGGTATGTCACACTTTCAAACAGAATTCTTTTTCTTTCGCTTTATTGTTTTGGTTATTCTGGGTCTGACAGTTTGAGTGAGTGGCTTTAGGAGACAGGGATTAATTAACTAGTTGTTAATTATTGGGTAGAACAGGATAGTGTGCTGGAGAACGTATATTTACGTTCATTATTACTCTTACTTGGTAGTACATTTCTGACATGACCTACTGTAACCACAAACATTTTGTACCGAAAACATTATCATACTCGAACTTGAGCTTCAGACAAAAAAAAAAAAAAAAAGTAATGATTTACATGACTGGAATAAAATCTTCACTGTGAAGCTTGAAACAAATTTTAGGAAAAATTAAGATATTTTAATGTAATAACCCATGATTTTTTTTTTTTTTTTTGTCTGGAGATGTTTATTTTACAAGTCTGATGATGTTTTAGGGCAAAGCTTTAATATTGTTGTTCTCAGCCAATGTCTGCACTCCTCCTGATGGGCCAAACAGAAAAAGACGTTATAATTTTGCTTGTCTGTGTGTTTTACTAGTTTTGAGAGACCTAGGTGTATTCAATCATCTTTCATATGAAGATAGACTATTTATAATATCTTGAACTCCGCAGAACAGGTTGGAGAGTTGACTTTGACTATTCAGTTCATTTGGTTTTGGGCATTTCTATGTTTGGTATTAGACATGTTAATATAAGGTATGTATTGAGATGTTATGGATGTTTTTTTTTCTGTTCATGAAAAAGAAAATGGCATATAGTGGGGAAAATGGCTTGGGCTGCAGATAATATCCACTGTCTAGAAAGTCAGGTTCAGAAGTTTGATTTGCATGCAGCTTAATTAGTAAAGGTAAAGTAAGTAGTAACTTTGGGGAAAGCGTTGCTGTGGAGCCAGGTTGCTCAAAATTGACCCAGTGAGTATAAGAAGTGTCTGGAAATGCCATCACATGTTTATTCTTTGCAGAAGTTATGAGCTCATCAGTCCAGGGTAATTCCGCTCTTTTCAGCATTTAGTTCATGATGTCAAATGTTATATCACTGACACCAATTTTTTTTTTTTTAAAGTGCGTACTTTTTAAAATTTATGACATGGTTGAATTTAATGTTGAAAAGTTGTGAAATCTCCCTTTAAAGAATGTGTATTGATCAAGCATTAATATTGAGTGATAATCGTTTGAAAAGAGCTCATTCATAAACACTTTTTTTTTTCTTTTTTTTTTTAAATAAGGGTATTATATTGGTTTTACAGCAGTGATTTCATACTAACCTGCCTGATTCATATAGGCGTCGTCCAGAGGAATATGACATGCACAACAGGAAGCGTCCCAGGATTGACTATCCTCCCGAGTTCCCCCAGAGACCAGGTCAATATCTCTCACTGTTCGTCAGAGCACAGGATCAATAACGTTTATTACTTCTGTTCTTGCAAACCTGTGTGTGACCGCATCGTTGAATGCTTGCTCGCAAAAGTTGGATGCAGTCATTCAACGTGCTGTAAGATTTTTAAAAACGTGGTTGTTATTCCTGGTAATGTATTTTTATTATTATTATTATTCATATGAATATGTACACAATGTTTTGGGTGTATTCAGGTTTTTTTTTTTTGCATATTCTGCTTCTTTTTATTTATTACTTTCTCTTACCATTGGTGAAACTTCTCTTTGCTGGCTGTTCAGGTTTTATGCAAGACCCACGCAACCAGCCTGTAGACAGGTACCTCCCTCGCCCTCATCCACACCCATTATCTTGTGATTTTATTTTTTTAAAGAAGCATTTTTAACCTTGCACATTTAAATTTATCCTGCAGGCGCTTTTCTGGAGTAAGGAGAGATGTGTTCCTCAATGGCGTGAGTATTGAACCAGCCACTGCTTCTTTTAAGTGAACATTTTGACTTGTGGTCTATGATGACGTGCCATGACCTCATTATCAGTAGTAGGCTGTAAGTATATTTTGTGATAGATATTCTCAGTCTTTGTTTACTGGTGATTTCTCTATCCTGCAGTCTTACAACGATTACATGCGAGAGTTCCATCACAACATTGGGCCTCCGCCACCATGGCAAGGGATGGTCAGTACTTTTAAAAGAGCATCATCATTTGGGCCGTATTTCTAGTCTTTAAGTAGGTTATCTAGTCGATCCTTTATTTGTATGCTTGTTTAATGATTATATTTTCTGTTTCCCTGAAGGCGCCATATCCTGGAATGGATCAACCTCCTCATCACCCATATTACCAGCACCATCCTCCGCCACCCCAGGCCCACCCACAGTACTCAGGTCATCACCCCATGCCCCATGATGCCCGCTTCAGGGAGAAGAGAGTCGTCCGTTCCTTCTCCTCCAGTCTGGTAAGGGGTCACTCGAGCAAGTTCCCAACCAAGAAAATTGGTGAAGCAAAATCCTGTGCTTGTTGCATTATACATCATATGACCATAAATAAGCATTCATTATTTGCGGTATATGGCCCATTCTATAATTGCAGGTACATTTCA
>JAODVO010000021.1:7499070-7509130 GCA_025400055.1 Notarius lentiginosus
CAGCTGGGATAGGCTCCAGCTTGCCTGCGACCCTGTAGAACAGGATAAAGCGGCTACAGATAATGAGATGAGATGACTGGTATAGGACTTAAGATGTAGCTCTGAAGAAAACAGTCCTATCCCAGTCACCGAAGAGAATCCATAATTTCAACCGGAACCTCTCAGTGCTTGGTATATTAGATTTATATCCCTCATCAAAAAATTCCAAACAAAATCCTCATCGTCTGAGACTGAGTCTCAGTATAAACTCACTGGAGGCAGCTGTTTGTTGTTTACGTCAGCGCGACCTTCGACCTGCGTGTGTGCAGTGTACCATGCTATCGCCTGCCTCGCTAGGTATGCATAAATCTACACACGCAGAAGTGTTTGCGGAGCCACACCTGTGACTCGAGTCAGCCAGATAGCTTGAAATTGTGATGTCAGTTCATACCATGACCGACTGACACACACACACTTTATTTTTTGACCTCACGAGATACATTGCTTAATCAATTGTGGAGCTATTTTATGTCATGCGAGCCATCCTTGGCCAATCCCTGCACGAGGATTTTTTGATGAGGGCTATGAAATGTAGAATATATAAATATGTATTGCACTAAAAAAAATGCACTTGCAATTGAACGAAGAGGTGAAAGAGATTGGCAGGGGGGAGAAATGAGGGTGAAGTGGTGACGAGACCTAATTATTGTCCTGGGTAAGAACCTGAATAGCCTGAGGGAAGAAGCTCCTCCTCATTCTCCGCATAAGGGTCCTTCGGTATCTTCGTGGGTTTGGTCTGGCACCACTTGGTGTAAATAGATTTTGCATCTTCGTTCATTCATTCACTTTTTATACCGCTTATCCATTCTGGGTCACTGGGTGAGCTGGAACCAATCCCAGCTGACACGGTCACCAGTCTCTCACAGGGCTGGCACAGCCAGCCAGCCATTCACACGCTTGTTCATACCTGTGGGCACTTGAGTAGCCAGTTGACCTAATCTACGCTACCAGCCACTTTCTTGTTTTAACTGAAAGTGTGTAGCTGCATGTGAAAGTAGTATAATACAGTAAGAGCTACAATACTCAAGCATGATTATTTAGGTGAATAGGCCATTTTATTTCACAAGTTAAATATTTAAACTTGAGGAAAATCTCTCATGCGCGTGCACACGCATACAACTGTGAACTGATGGAAATTTTGTTTGACGAGTTGGGCAGATTTAAAGAAAACCACCATGGTTATCTTTTCTCCACTTCTCGTTAAAAAAAAGTTTTTTGGCCTATGTCTCTTGGGAGGTTTTCTCTGCAGACCTCTAAACCCCTACGATGTAGTGTTTTGTTTGTTTGCTGCAACGCTAGCTCAGACTGCTTGACCTGAGGCCATTCTCTTTAACCGTCAGTCGCTGGTTAGGGTTTTATGCTCAAGTTGCCATGTTGAATCAGTCTTTTTGTTTCACTCGGAGACGTCTCCTCATTAAAGTGTCCGAGTGGAACCAGCAGACTCGTGATTCAGTTTGTGTTGTGGAATGTCTCAAGTAGTTCTGTTACAACTGCTTTATTTCTGTGTGTGTATACTACTATTATTTACCCACCACTGGTAGGTTGAACAAATTCACCCGCGTTTGGCGGGTCGTGGGTGTTCATTTCCAACACTGATTTGGATTGTGGAAGGAAACTGGAATGGTATGGAATTTAACTAGCCCGAGTTACCAACACTGATGTGGGATCAGATAAGAGTATTTTGCATTACTTTTGTCAATTACTCTACCGGTTTTCTTTATCGGCTTATAAATAATCTAATGCTTTCCATTTAGGCAAAACAAAAGCCACTTTGGCATTTGACCTTAAACTTCCAACAGCAGGGAAAACCTGTCCTATAAACCTGCACTGACTTGGCACACCAGGGATTTAGGAATGAACCGATTTTCTGTTTAATATAACCAAAAGTAAGTATTTCGTAAACATGAACAGTGTTTGGAAATAATAGCTAGTTTTTGCGTCATCCAGTTGATGTTTCACTGTTGACAGGTAAACGCCCTGCTGAGGACATGGATGAGGAACAAGCCTTCAAACGTTCCCGTAACACAGACGAGATGGTGGAGCTGAGAGTGCTGCTACAGAGCAAAGTGAGTCTTACAGTCATGTAAACGTTATCTGGGTGTGACTTTTTTTTTGGGGGGGTCAATAAATGCCTAAAAAAACTGGATTGATGATGATGATAGGAGAAATCTTGTTAAAAATCACTGTGACTAGAGGCACAAATTAAGAAAATGAGTAAATCAGCATAATTTAAATATTATTGGTGTTGAATGAAAAATGCAATTTATAGACCCTTTTTTTGTGGGGGGTTTCTATTTATTTATTTTATTTTTATTTTTTTCCAAGAATGCAGGTGCAGTGATCGGAAAAGGTGGCAAGAACATTAAAGCGCTCCGAACAGACGTGAGTGTGTTTTTTGCTTTCAGAAAAGCCACTTGATAAATTTTCTGTAAAAGCCGGGTGGGAGTTGCCTTCAGATCATCAACGATCATGATTTCCAATTTTTTGTTGCCCAACATTTTTATTTTATTTTTTTAAATTTTTTATTTATTTATTTATTTTTAAAAACACTAATCATCTGGATTTGATCTCAAACAAAAGCACCAATTGATTCTACTTAAATCTCATGACTGAATCCTAATAACGTAGCTGGATGTGTAAGGGTGCTAATCACTTTGCATGCTACTTGACCCTAAACGGGAAATCTTGCTGTCCGTAGATGGCACAGTGATGCACACTACCTATAGGTTAGCTCATTTGGACAGACTCTCTCATGCTCTCTGATGAATGGAGCCTGATTGTGGGGTTTTGACATTGCAGTAATGAAGTACTCAATCTTAAGTCCTTCAGAGCATTCTGTCTTGCTCTCCCCGATAGGGATGTCATGGCGGGCTATCCATTCTGTGCCAAAGCCCTAAAACAGATGTCTAGACTCTTGAGCTGACCCATAGTCTTTAATTTCTTAATTAACTTCTGTATTGGTTCTGTATCTAAACTGTCTTCAGATCTGTCCAGAGCTGTTTCTTGTGCACTCGTTGCCAAGACTCTTCAAAAAAAAATTTTTTTTGAACAATATAGTGAATATAGCCTTGTATTCAATTAAAATGTATTCCTTCTCCCCCTTTTCCCTCTCCTTTACTTTTTTTTGTTTTTTGTTTTTGGCCACTTTCCTCTGTTGCCCATGTTCTGGATCGACATGTCCCTCCTGCGTTGCCCACCTTGACGTTGGCCCAACCTCCGCCCCTGAACGCCCGCCCACCTGACACCCCGGTTGGCCCCATAATCGTGCCCCTCCCTAAACGGGCACCTTACTTGACAACATGTGATTGAATGCCCTTGCCCAATGCCAACCTCCACGACCAATGCAGTACAATGCCAGTGTATCAGTCCCAGACAGCAGTGGCCCAGAGCGGTATGTCCCACCAGTTATTGCCTCACTGCCTGATTAGAACAGAGAACACATGTCTTTGATAACCTTCTGTTTCATATTAACATTTTTATACACATAGTATCGCCCCTTTTTAAGCAACATGTATTGTACCATTTGGTTTTTTCTGTCTTCTCCCCTTCCCCCAACACCTCATTCAGTATTTATTTGGGACCTTTTTTTCTTTGAGATGTTTATGAAGTTGGTGTTACGACACAAAGAAAACACAGGGAGAACTTTCCCGACTCAGTTTGAATGGAAAGAACACTGCTTGAAGTGTTATTTATCTTTGGTGTTGTTGTTGCTGTTCCTTGCTCTGGTAACAACTATTAATTGTTTTAAAAAAAAAAAAAAAAAGCAGCCACATCTCATTTCTGTCTGTCTTTGTTGCCCACCATTTCACTGTTCTCAGCATCACTGTCTGACTGCTGCTGTCTCACTTCCCCTCTCTGTCTTGTCTTTGATTTGTCCTGTACTGCATCCTGTTCTTGGGTTTTCTTTTTTTTCCTTTTCTCCTCCAAGCCAGACAACAGGCTTCTCCTCTGTTGCCCTGCTCCAGCTCTACACATCACCTTGTGGTCTCCACTTGCGGTTTCCCTTTTTGCTTTTGCATTTCATTTTGGGCTGACTCCCCCCCCCCCTTTTAAATAATTTTCTCTCAAATGTTTTATATATAATCTCTCGCTCGTCTTTCCTGGCATATCATAACCAAAAAGCCTGTTAAGTTTCTTTTTTTTTTTTTTTACCCCCTGCTTCTCTCAATATCCTCTCAATGGTGGGGTGTATAAAATAAAACAAGTAGCTTTCTGTCATGGCCTGTTGCTCGCCTCCTCAGGCTTGATGTCGTTGTTTTGTTGAATGTGCAAGGGTCAAATGCATGTCAGTGACTCGTATTTCAGTCCATTGTGGGAGACCTAAACATGTGTTCAGGGTTTTTTTTAATTTATTTTTAAGTTCATGTTTTTTTTTTTTTTTAATGTTTACTCTCAAAGTTCAGAGCTATTTTTTTTTTTTATTATTATATTGCAGTGACTCTGAATGTAAATTTCAGTGCCTGCTTGTTTTTGCTCTTGTTTTTCTATGCTTTTGTTTGGCCGGTGCAGCATCCTGAGCGTGAGTGCAGATATCGAGACAATCGGAGAGATTCTTCTGAAGATCATCCCTACTCTTGAGGAGGTAAGGTCTGAGCTTGGAAGATGATCTAGATGAGACAGTAGAAATTCATACAGACATTAGGTAAAAAGGTAAAGTCAGGTTAACGAGCTAAGCTTGTGCACGCTGGATAATTTTCAGTGGCGTTTTTAAGACCTGGACTCATTCTTGTTCTGCTTGGCAGTACCAGCACTACAATGGTATAGACTTTGATTGCGAGCTGCGCCTGCTGATTCATCAGAGTTTGGCAGGAGGCATTATTGGTGTCAAAGGAGCCAAGATTAAGGAACTGAGAGAGGTAAGCAAAGCGCTTTTATTCAGTTAATTGTGCATGTCCCAGATCACGGTTATTCAACTTGCGTTTCTGAAGGTTTATTTGCTTTATAAAGGTCCAGATAAACAGCTAGCGTGACTGGATGGGGACAATGGTTACCTTTTAATGCTGGACCATTAATTATTAGTTTGTGGCCAAAAATAAGGCTCAAATAGTCAAATTTGATGCAGTCAGATTAAAAGTTTTTTTTTTTTCACACACCAACACACTTCCTCGCTTTTTTTTTTTTTTAATTCCAGCTCTGTCTGCTAGAATACTACTTTGTTTTATATCAAATAGAAGAGGAAGTAAGCATGTTCTTTAAATTATTAATTACCATTTAAATGATCTGGTTTGAGCCAAATGCATTTCTGAAAGTGTTTAAAGGACTAACAGCAGGGCTCGACATTAACAGTAGTCCGACTGTCCGGGACAACTAAACTTTTGGTCTGGACAAGTCAAATTTGCATCTGCCTGTCCGACAGGACAAGTTGAATATTTGTGAAAGCACTTTTTTAAAAACATTTTTATTTAAAGAGTAATTATTCCAGACTCACATCAGTAAAGTTTTAACAAACCTAGTTCAATCCCCTCAGTGATCCGGCTGCGTTATTGTTTGCGAAATTCCGGGGAAGCCAATTACAGCAGGTGTGCATGTCATAATATCTAATTAATTATAGATTATTAGACTCGCCGAAATTGGAGAAATGTCAATCAAATAGCTCAGTAAAATAAATATCTGTGGTGAATCTTCATTTCATTCGGACAGTCATTGTACTTTTCTTTTGTATGGTTGACATTAACCATCACGAATGTCGTAAAATATTTCATGTGAGTTTTATGACCGTGCCAAACTCACTCACTCACGGTTTTTCATTCACAACGTGATTCTTTCCCCCTTATCATATCCAACTTGTTTTCTTTCGATTTAATTTATACTTAATTTTACTGGATTAATCAAGATTTAACTTTATTTCCTCCCGAAGCTTTGAATTTGGCTGAGTTTAACTCTTAAAACTGGTTATGGGTTATAACAACACGCACTATAGTGAGGCACTGAATTTAATGAAATTATACATCATTAAAGCATATTGATTTATCATAACGATACCTGCTTTTTGGTAAACTTTGTGAACCACTTTCCTTTCATTGAACGAGTAAATACATAGTAGTAATAAGGTCAGGATGAGTGAAAAATCTTGCTGCTCGTCCGACTGGACTAGTGGGTTAAAAAGTTAATGTCGAGCCCTGAACAGTCAATATTTCAAAATGAAACAAACCTTGTCATTGTCCATAGTACAAGTACAATGAAATGCAGTTTTGCATTTAACCAAAAAGTGCAAATCGTAGAATAAGGCCGTGTGAGTTATGTACAGATGGAGTTAATTGAATATTATAGAGGAGAACAAGTACAGATATTGTTTGGTAATCTGCAAAACCATGTGAGGCGGGGCAGCGAGACCCTGAGGTAGACAGTAATGTATTGATGACTGTACTAAAATATGTACAGAAGTAACCTGTCAGTGTAACACTTTGCACGAGGCAAAAATCCTTCTTGCCAGAATAACACCACCGAGTGTTCGGTAATGCTTGATAAAGAGGACTTGAGATTTACTTGAGCGTAATATCTTTAGGTGTATTGACGTGCGTGATGCACTATTCGAGACCGGTAGCTGTAGCATGAAAGTGAGACGTGTAGGTAATGGGTGAGAAATCACCTGGGGGGGAAAATAAACACTTGAGAACTGTAACAGAAGAGCGAAATGTAACTGTATGGCATTAATTTGGATTTCCGCATCACGGTACACTGTCATACAATACGACAGTCAATGAAAATCAATACCGGTAGCTCTGATTGGATTTGATATTAACTCTGTTTCTTTACTCTCCGCTATCTTGCGTCTCAGAATACCCAGACGACCATTAAACTCTTCCAAGAGTGCTGCCCGCATTCGACGGACCGTGTGGTTTTAGTGGGAGGAAAACCTCAGAGAGTGGTGGAGTGCATTAAGGTCATCCTAGAACTGACGTCAGAGGTAGAGTTACATGTTCGCACTGATTTGATTTTGTAATTTGATGCAAGAGGCAAGTTGGAAATCAGACCTCCTCTCTCTCTCTCGTTTCCATCCTGCTTAGGCTCCTATTAAAGGCCGTGCTCAGCCCTATGACCCGAATTTCTACGATGAGACCTACGACTACGGCGGCTTCACCATGATGTTTGAGGAGAGAGGGCGACGACCCATGGGAGGATTCCCCATGCGTGGGCGCAGCAGTTTTGATCGTATGCCCCCCAGCCGTGGCGGACGCCCCATGCCCCCCTCTAGGCGCGACTATGATGATATGAGTCCCCGCCGCGGCCCGCCCCCGCCTCCGTTAGGGAGAGGGGGCCGAGGCGGGAGCCGCGCTCGAAATCTGCCTCTTCCTCCTCCACCTCCTCCCAGAGGAGGGTAAATAAATGAACCTTATTCTTTAAATTATAAATCAGAGATTGTTCTTCTAATTAACTTTTGAGAATTTGGTTCCTCTCCAACCTGAACGTTCTGTATTTTGTCCTGGGTCTAAGGGTACATTTATCCCTCCTCAGTTTAGATTTGTCACTATTTTGAGTCGAACCACTTCCTTTTCTGTTTTCCCTGCTTTGATGGTTTTATCGTTTTGCAGAGGCGACCGGTTTTCCCACCATCACGGCAGTATAGACGATAGACCGAGGTAAGTTATTTTGTGGATGACGAAGCGTGAATTGGTGGCTGTTTTATTCCTTCTAGCCTAGTTCATAACTGGTCATAAGGATATTCTCACACACACAAAAAAAGTCACAAAGCTAAAAGTAACTCCTAAGTGTACAACTTAAGAAACATTAATAAAAAGCTTCGTGTCTAAGACTTCTTGGTTAGCATTTTAGTACTTAAAGCAACCTGTCGTGATTTAGTCCAAAGGACTCCCAGATCACTAAGAATGAATCCCAACAATTCTAAAATGGCTGCTTGGTTAGCGTAGCAGATCAGCTGGCAATATCTGGTGAATCCTGGATGTGCATCATATTTTGCACATCATGCAGTAGGTTGTTTTGGTTTATCTTAGATATTCACCAACTGCAGCGCTACGTTTACTGATGCACAGTCGGCTAATTACGAAGGCTATTTAAATTGTTCTACTAGAAACTGGAAATTTAAAAAATATATATTAATTACCATCTTAAGGTCAGTCCGTATCGTGAAATACCGTGGCCAAGGTCATGGTATTTCACAGTACGGACGGACCGACCTTAAGCTGGTAAATAATATATTTAATTTTTTCTTTACCAAATTCTAACAGAAAATAAGAGCTCCTGAAAGGGAAACCGTGTTTAGAACAAACCTGCTACTCACTTTCGCTGCGAACACTGTCGTTATCGCCGTCTATGCTGTAAGAATGAATGCTATGATGCTGAGAGATGTGAAAATAAACGTTGACAAAAAAATTGCTACCATGTTTTTGTTGTGAACAAGTGAGTTGCCAAAGGTCCATAATCGCGGTCCGGATTGTAGGATTCCGGACCACTCGCAAGCCAATCAGAGCGCACGATTTGATGGAAATCGGGCTGCGAAAAAAATAATTAAATGATATTGGCTGACTTTTTTTCGTGGTACATCAGATATTCCATTCAGCTCGGATGATCTCGAACGAGTCGAACACGAGTTATAGATTTTACAAAAAGTTACGAACTTCCCAATAGCCAGTGCTGTTTCTGATCCAGTGTAATTCAATGTTCTGTCAATCCAGTGTACATGTAAAAAGTCAAAGTTCTGACAATAAAATGGTCCAACTTCAAAAAGCCTGAACAACCATCTTGTCTACAGACTGGATACAGGTTGAGAGTTCAACTTCCATGTTAATTTTGGTCGTAGTTAATTATTACATTGCAGTTCAAAATAAAAGGGCTTTGCTGAAGCTGCATGGTATGGGTACGAGTTGTCGATGCGCTTGCACACAGGCCTCAACATTAACTTTTGACACCTTAAATGGCCTCAATTTTTGCCCCTCTTGAATTTCCTTTTGCCTTAAAATTTTGCGGCGTTTTGGCAAGTTTTCAAGTACACGGTTCAAGGCAATACTGATTTTATTTTTATATATTTTTTTCAATTTCTGCAACAAAAGACAAGCCCTGGAAACATAAAGCAATATATATGTAAGACTACGGTACTAATGCATCTTTTTGTATAGAGTTTAGGACACACCACATTGTTTTGCCAATAACAATGACTAGTAATATTGCAAAGATGAATTTATAAAACTAAAAACATGATAAATGGGGTAAGTGAGATTTATCTATGGGATAATTCACTATGTAAATGAGAGATATTTACTGTAGAGGGTGTGGCTTATTGTTTGAGACACAAAAGCATGGCTTTCCATTCATTGAATGTACAGGGTGGGCCAAAAGTAGGTATACGCTGTTTTATGTACTGAGATGTGTAAAGTGTGTACCTAGTTTTGGCCCACCCTGTATTTACCACTAGCTTTTTTTTTTTTTACGTATGTATGTGGACATAATGAGGTCAGTCTGGGAAAACGTAGAGGGCACCAGCGACCACTCGTAGTGATGAAAAGCACAAATGTGCACCTGTGCCTGAAGCGAGACAATCAGAATCACTGTTACAAATTGGGAAGGAAAAAAAACAAAATGGCGATCACGGGGAGGTGAGGATGCTGGTTAATATGGCTTTTTTTTTTTGTAATGTACTCGCTCGAAAATCATTTTTGTGCTTTAAAGAAGCTGACTGTAGGTGCGCCTGAACGGGCTTAACTCGCTAAAATATTTCTGGTGGGGCGATTCGGGCAATGCCTGGCATTGAGGCTTGGCGCAGCAGAAAACATTCTCACTGGATATTTGCATCAGCTCCGATGTATTGACAGCCATGCAATATCTAAACCATATTCAACACTCATTGGGTAAAGTGATGTAATACACATAGGATAAGTGATATGCTATCAAACCAAATGAATGAAACCCGCTAGAAGGGAATAGAACACGTTTTTATTCCATCGACAAAGTGTCCTATTATGCATAATATCCTTTAACTATTTTGCGATGTGCATTGTAAATTTCCAGTAATCGTCATGGTTTACACATCGGGGGGGGGGGGGGGGGGGGGGGGGGGGGGGGGGGG
>JAODVO010000021.1:7779548-7794629 GCA_025400055.1 Notarius lentiginosus
TAGTCAGCTGGGATAGGCTCCAGCTTGCCTGCGACCCTGTACAACAGGATAAAGTGGCTAGAGATAATGAGATGAGATGTTTTCAGGACAGTAACCCTTCCATTTCTGAAGCAAATATGATAGAAAATGAGGCCGAGTTAGAAAAAAATAATTATAATGAAATTGTGAAAGAATTAAAGAAATTAAATAGAACATTTGAAATGCTGATATGTTTAAGCTTTTCTGAAGGCCCTGACGGTTCCCCTCTGATCGTTCCTTCCTTGTTACTCTACATCATGTTTTAAATGACTTGTTTCAAGGTACTTCAATGGAAACGATTACTAAGAGCACCTTCTTGGACTGGCGTCTTGCTTGTAAAGCCTAGACTCTTGTGTGTCACTGAACCAGTCGACATGGTGAAGGCTGTTGATAAACCACCCTGATAGACTATCCTGAGAAACCTGTATATGGTTCACAGCCTATTCAGGAACGACTGATATTCCTTCCCATACGTAAACGAAGTCCGTCATGACTTAGCATTTTCCCATAATGTAGTTACTAGGATCGTGTCCTGCGATAAAATGATTTTGTCATTTGACATGGAAGTGTCGAGTTTGCTTTCGGTATCAGTAAGAGGTCAAAAATCTTCTCGTCAGGTTCGAGGAGTTGTGCTGCAATCCGATAGACGTGATCTGGTAAAGCATTAACAGACCATTGTGTAACTGTTCACTAACCGTCTGCACTGTATCAGGTGTGCACTTTAAACTTTTATCTTATCTGGTCCACTTATTGCATGTTCCAGAACGCCCTGATGCTTCAACACACGAGATACTGACTGTGCTCAGTGATCGCTGATCACAGTTATTAACGTTTCTCACGTTCTCAAAGTGAATTTTATGAGTACACTGTAGCACTGCATGACGGCTAGATCAGATTAGATTAGGTGACTTACAGGTTGCACAAAATCGATTCATAAAACATTTCTATTAAAATGGGGAAGCCGTGGCCTAAAGATTAGAGAAGCAGCTTTGGGACCAAAAGGTTGCCGGTTCGATGTTCTGAACCAGCAGGAATGGCTGAAGTGCCTTTGAGCAAGGCACCTAACCCCCTACTGCTGCTCTGGGTATGTTGTACGTCGCTCTGGATAAGAGCGTCTACTAAAATGTAATCAAATAAATAAACATTGCGAATGAAATTACTAATACACTGTACTACTAACAAAAAACACTCATAACTTGCTATAGCAGCGACAAAATAGCGATCAAAAACTGGTTCCGATATTTTATAAAATGAGAAATAGAATTGATTAAAAAATTTGCCTTCAGTTCCCCTTTAAAATACCATGTGTAGCTGTATTTAGGTCAAGTGGGTGTGGCCTAAACTGGAAGTGTTTTCTTATCTTTGGAAGAGATGCACATGGGGTTTTGTTTGTTTGTAACCACCCACAACATTTTCTACTTTTTTTTTTTTTTATCTGGTTCTCTTTCCACAAAATATAAACCGTCTAGTAGCCCACTTTACATGACTCAGACCAGGCAGTTACTAAGGATGAATGAATGCTGTAAACATTCTTTCGTGTTAATAAACATGGTCCTGTTTTGTCCTAAAGCTTTATATCTAACCGCTTGCCTACATGAAAGTAAAATCTTCCTGCTTGTTTGATTTCCTGTTGCCCTGTGTACCTTTCTGCCAAGCTTTCTTTAGTTAGTTAGTAAATAAATAAGCAAGCGAGCCAAATAGCCGTTCTTTATTCATATCTGCATTAGATCATGTCTGCTCATTCCAAGTATTCGGAAGCCATGGCCTAATGGTTAGAGAAGCAGCTTTGGGACCAAAAGGTCACTAGTTCGATGTCCTGAACCTGCAGGAATGGCTGACGTACCCTTAAGGGAGGCACCTAACCCCCTAACTGCTCTGGGTATGTAGTACATCGCTCTGGATAAGTGTGTCTGCTAAATTCCTGTAATGTAATGGATACATTCCTTGCGTCTTTGGTGCAACAAGTAACTCGGTGCATGGTGTCACGATTTTATATTTGCAGTCACATTGCATCAGTATCAATATCCATAGAATCAGTTGCTCTCTAAATAACTTGAGTACATGCTCTTGCCTACATTCACACGTGTTACACGACCACAGCCATGGCGCCCAACAGTGCATAAAAGCAGTGTATGTATGTAGCGTGAAGATCTGAATCTTGCCTTCTTGAGAAAAAGCAGAAGTGCACAAGTGAATGTCTGTGGCTTACCATTTCCGTACCTCGCTGTCATGCTAAAAGAACACAGTGGCTCAGCCTTGTACAGGAACTGAACATTTAACCAAACCCATCGAACATAATGGAAAATTTAAGCCACTAATTTAAAATACACGCTTGTTACAGCTCCGGGCCCCTGTTTGGACGTACAAGTTATCATAAATCAAGCTTTTGGACAGCAATGCATTGCTCTAACTTTTGCCCTGAGAGGTTGAAAGGAGAAAAACTCATTTTCTCCACCCCGCACCGATCTGGCATTAGTGAACAAAGTTAACATACAAATCTTAAAATAGTGATCATGTCCACAAATCGTTTTTAATTTTTTTTGTGTACTCATTTTTCATTGTCACCACCCTGCAAGACTTGATGCAACTCGGTATGCAAAAATGTTCTTAAAATAATATCAGGTTTAAAAAAAAAAACCCTCAGATCTAGCACCTTGCTAAAATAGAGGCCTGCATCCAAACTGAACAAGTAGTACTCAAACTTCATATCCCCGATTAGAACTGGTGACATCAATGCCATGCCAGAACGTCACGCCACCTGAAATTGCATAACCTCAGACTCGTCTCCATTAGCACAAAGTTCAACAGAGACTGCCAAATGAAACAGGAACAGCACCAAACTTTTCTTCTTTTTGGAAAGCAAATCCATTACACACTCACTGGTTTATCTTAACTCTCGTATTGTGGTTACACATGGCTATAAAATGTCAAAATATTCCAGCAAAGTCAAAAGAATTTTTAACACTTGGAGAAGCTGCAGTTCTCATAAATCAGGCTTAGAGCAGAATATTACGATTGATTTTTTTTTGAGAAATGAACTTTAACATTGAACTGGGGATAATTTGTAAAAATTTCGGGGCATTCAAGAAAAAAAAAAGTTGTGAGTTTGGGAGTTCCCCAAAAAATACCAAAGCAAAAAGATGACTGCTGGACGATGTAACGAGTCTCACTTTGAACTTCCTGTCTAATTTGAAACAGCACTCTGCTTTAAAGAAACTTGGTATGAGCATTAGAGTTTGCTTTTGAGATGTAGATTTTAGCCGAGATGCCCGTTTCAACTCAAAAGGAGGAGTGTACCAAAGCCGCAAAAAGCAATTTTCACACATTTCTTATAAGAAATGCTAATCATGCAGGAAGTGATCAGTGAACCTGATAACTTCAGGAAATAAAAGCATTGCAGTTCTTCTAAACAATTTGAGGTTGCATGGAGATAAGCTGAAGTGTTTTTTTAAAACGTACCCCGTTCTGGGTTAAACTGAAGACTTACATGCTCATTAACAAAGTCTTCAAGCAGATTATTAGTTCACAATGTCGTTTTATTTATGCAAAATATCATCAGATGCATAACTGCAATATAGACACGACTTGAGCTGGAGGAAAACCTCTATGCTGAAGGCTTCACCAGTCATAAAGCTTAGAATACTGTAATCTCTGATGAGGAATTATATGACAGCAAATGACAAACTGTAGCCATTCAGCTGGCAGTTATACAGGGGGGGAAAAAAAAAAACAAAAACACAAAAACAAACAAAAATAGATAGATACCAAGTTGACTTTCCTGTAAATGGAAGAACTACTGTAGAGTAGTATTCAAGGGGTGTGAGTCAAAAATACAGATTCTGACTCAGGCATGTAAACACTAGTGAGTTTTTCTGATACAGAAAAACGATATGGGTAAGGAATAAAGAGCTGTTTTTCATTCATCCAAAAATAAAAACGAGAATTCAATTTGCTGGGAAATTTCTCAAAATAAACATGACGAGCTTTTGATTTTCTGACATGGACTCATTTTCAAAAAGTCGAATTCTGCGCGCTGAGAAAATGAAGAAAAAAATGATCAATTTTGATGAGTTATAGTACTATTAATAACAAGAAGCATCACTCAAGTCCTCCAGGCTCTGCCTAGAAAAAAAAAATAAGCTCAAAGTGAAAAAGACTAATAAAATACTCATCTGTTTTATCTAATCAGCTGCTGATAAAGAAATTTGTAATAAAGTATGTTATCATTTATCTGTTGTAAAACCGAAGCCATCTCTCTTGGCGGATTTGACACTTAAAATATTCTCTTATATACTACCATTTAAAAAAAAAAATATTCAAACTGTAAAAATAAAAAGAAGGAAATTATATTATGGGTAGCAACATGTAAAATAAAATCAACTCTGCTGAGAAGGAAAGGAGAAACAGAATTTGCATAGCACATTTGAATACAACTGAGAAGAAACCGAGCGCCGTTTTTGGTACAACATGTTTCAATCACATTTTTCTTTTTCTTTAAGTCCGTATGTACAAAATGAAAGTATTTTAGGTTCGTCTGGGTGCCTTGTTAGTTCATTAAAGGCAGAAGCAGTCACTGTAATGCTCACAGAGTAAAATGCCACACATCTTGTCCCCCGTCCTGTTTTTGCTCATGTAAAAATGAGATGTTCGAATCGTTTGCTTGTTCACAGTCCTTTTATGAAAAACCCCTCCCGCCCAAAAATATACTGTTCTGAAAGTGCCGTCTTGCTACATTAATCAGCTGATTCCATGGTCTGTTCATATCGTCACTCTGAACATGCCAATGATGAATAGCTTTTAGATACTGAGAGTTTTGGTCACATCACGTCCACACACACACACACACACACACACACACACACCTCTCGGAATAGCATTTAAAAATAAAAAGTTGCACTCCAGAGGTCATCGTCATAAGCGTTCCACATTCCAGCAGTGGGTAAAGCTTTGAAATGAACAAGCACCATTTTGAGAAAGGCCTCCATCGTCCTCCATTTTGGGAAAGAGAGATCAAAGTTCAGCAGTTTCCGTTTGACCGTGAGGAAAACGATACGATTTCTCAAGGTCTTGGCTGAAACGTCTGTTTTTTGGGTTTAGCAGCGAAAACCAGTCCTCCGTCCTGAATCCAAAGTAGAGGCATCGCTGCAGGAGCTGAGGCCTTTTTTCTCGTCCTCCTCCTTCTAAGCTCCAATCGTGCGTTACAAAGTCCTGACGAAAGTGTGTGTTCACGAGTCCTCATCGCCGGGGGTGTGCGTAAACCGGGTATGCTAACGTGACATTCAAAGAGTCATTGTGCTGAACGAGAGACGTGTGCTGGTAGTGCAAGACCAGTTCCTTCAGTGAGCCGTACAAGTTGTAAGGTTCGGCAAAACCGAAGCCTGTGGGAGTTTTGTTGATGACGCAGTGCTTGACCTCTCCGTCCACGCTGCAAAAAAATAAAAAATAAAAAATAAATTAAAAATAATAAGCAAATAACTAAAATTATTATTAATCTGCTAAGCCACTTATTTGACAATTTGCTTCCTACAAATGGCTCAGGAGCATATCATCTTCCTCATTAAAAATGGCGAAATATATATATATATGAATATTCCTAAATATGCAAATTAGAAACCACTTCTTTGTCATCCTTAATACGCAGCTAACTTGTTGATCTCTAGCAAGCTAGCTCATGTCATAATAAGTCATATAATTCAAGAGAAAAACCTGTGAAAACATCAAGCTACCATAATCTAATCTTCAGTAACATAAGCTAACTTGAGCTTACTGTGCAGGTTCAGTGGCTGAAATCATAACGCCGCAAATCATTTGTACAGAGAAAGCGGTGTTTAGAATTAAAAAAAAAAGTACTTTTTGAGCGACCTAACAAACTTTCCACTCATCAAAGAGGAGGAGTAAACTTTACGACTATTTTTCAAGCTGCTACAAACAGTGATGTTTTTCAGAAGCAGTTATAAAATTGACGTACACAACACTGCAGGCGTAGCAGCCTGGCTTGCTGCTGTCTCGGACCAGGAATGTTCCGTCTCTCTTGCCGCGTAGCAGAGCTTCCGCTTGGATGCGGTTAATGTTCCCGAGCTTCCAGGAACGCTCGTCATGGTGTGGCAAGTCCTCGTCGTCGTCCACCATTGAGTATTGACTGGTGTAACAAAACCACGAGGCGGTGTTAGAAGCAGGATTTTGTACAGAATCTGAAATGTGATCATATACGTGCGAAGAGGATACTCACTCTTCCTGGTTCTCGTTTTTGATTCCCAGCCACTCGTTGAGCTTCTTTTGCCTGACGCCCTTCTGTGTCAACCACCTGAAGTTCAGAACAAGGGAACGTGTGAAACCTGCGTCGGAAACGCTTTAAACAACTCTATGGATGCGAGGAGAGTGGATGAGCTAGGACACTTACATGAGGTACTGATCCCTGGTCTTCCTGAGCTGGATGAGATCTGGCTTGATGCTGTTCATCCTCTTGTCGATCTCCCTGTAGTCAGCTGCCTGTTTCTTCAGGTCTTCCTCCAAACGACGCTTGCTGTCCACGATCTCACTGATGCGAGACTTCAACTTCTCGTAGTTCACCATTATCCTGGAAAAAGCACAAACACGGTTAGAACTGCCAATTTAGCTAATAAACGACAATTGAAGACCGATAATTCAGTTCATTTCATTCAATCAGGGTTTCGAAGTTCAAGCCTCACCTCTGGATCTCTTTCTCGTTGCCTTCTCTCCTAAACTTCTCGATGTATTCTTTGCTGTAGCGTTCTTGCGTCTGGCACTGCTCCTCAAAGATCTTGATGGTCTCGTTGAAAGCTTCGATAGCAGTTCTTTTCATTTGGATCTCTTGTGACGTTCTGGTGTACTCCTCATACAGTCGGTCATACTCCCGGTTTTTCTCTTGGTACTGCAAGTGGTATTCGTGCAACTTCTTCCCCACAGCTTCTATGTTGTCCTCTTTTACCACTTGATCCTGGATTTAAAAAAAAAAAAAAAAGGAACAGTAGGTTGGAGCATGATCTAAAATAAACACTATACTACACACCAAGTTCCCTCTGACCCATCTTCATTTCCACGTGATTAACAAGAATCAGGCCTACCTGCTGGTGCTTAGACACAGGATACAGCAGTTTCACATCTAGTTTAGGGTTGTACTGAGCGAGGGATTCGTGCCGATAGTGATTGATCAGCTCAACCACAGAGTTGAAGGTCAAAGGATCTGAGAAACCGTACTTCCCATCCCGATGGAAAATTTTGATCAGCTTATTGTTGCCTCCTTTCCTGTAAACCAAATTAACAATGAATTACAGATGATGCACGTTTATGGAATAAGATATGGCTTAAATAAAGCTGGCATGCAAACAAAATAGAAAATAAATAAATAAAAATAATAATTACCTCAGCGTGAGGGTGTAGTCTCCATGCATTTTGGTGGAGGCGTCACGAACCAAAAATGTTCCATCGGCTGTGTCTCTCAGCTTCTCATTGACCTCCTCCCTACAAGGGGAAGGGAAAAAAAAAAAAAAAATCATCATCAGCTTTAAGATGCTGAAAGGAAATGTATCATTATTCTCACTTCCTGTGCGTTGAACGTAAAAGTAGGACGAATAACTGAAAGTGCTTGCCTTGAAATGTCCCCCCAGTACCATTCGGCATCCTGTAGAGCCATGTTGTTGTTCATACCGTTGTTAGTGACAGGGGCTGGTTTGGGTGGTTTCGGAGGTAGTGCTGTAGACAGGAGGAGAAGGTGGTTTATATAGGCGGTGTCGATTTACATGCAAATGACCCAGCTCCATTCAAGGTCATTTACATATAAAAATTCACTCGGACAAGTCTCAGCCTACAAGCCTGGACATGCTCGGAACGATCTGAATGGAGCTCAGATGTTAGAACATCTAAGAGACAACGGTTTAGTGCCTCCAAGTGTAAATGGAGGATGAAAGCCTGCGAGTGCAGTGCAAGGAGGCTCATCATGACCAAAAGGTGAGGTAAGGGAGATTATGAAATAAAAGAAAAAGGAAGATGCGGCCAAAAAAGAAAAAAAAAATATATATATATCTGAGCCAATGCACATATACAGCTCTTCAGCTATCTGATTAAATGTTACCTTTGCAACGCAAGACAACGATTTCCACTCATCGGCAAAAACAATACTAATATATGCTGCATACAGAGACTGCAGCGTGCACGGTCTGCTGAGACGCTGCTCTCTTTCACCAGCCATTGAGAACATGTTACATCATTGGTAACAGGAAATGGCTGCAGCTCATTGGTTGCTGAGCTGAGTGACAGAGCTGTGGGGGCTGTGTGGTCTCTGTGGAGCATGAGGCAGAGCTCCTGCGAAGGGCTATTTTTATCCCCCCACCATCTACCCACTCTTCTTTGTTCACTTAAGCACGAGTTGTCCAGCCAGCTCTAGACCTGACGCATCACAGGTTTCAAAATAAATAAATAAATAAGCACAAGATCTCAAAAACCTTACAAAGTATACCAGGACAAAAAAAATTGATTCTTCTCACAAACAGAAAGCAAGAAGCACTTGCCCTCAACTACATATACGCAGCAGAAGTACAGGATTAGCTGTCAGTGACAAGGGTACATGTTCCAACATGTACCATCAAGTACCCACGAGAGCCATTTTTATATACAAAACAGACATCCAGTCCAACAACATAGATATGAACATAACACGCCCAACGCCACATTAACATCCATGTGGACGTGATTTCGATACTGTAAAAGTCTGAATTACTTCCTCACAGCTATATATATATATTTTTTTTCAATAGCCGATATGAGCGGGCTCAGTCAAAGCCATTACATCACTTACCCTAGCCAATGGCGTTGCAAGACTGTTGCTAGCCACTCCTGCATCGCTGTCTGCACCGATATTGCTAATTCCCTTAACAAAATGACGCCACTGAGAACTTGCACTTTGTCTCCATTAAAAAAAAAAGGAGGGGGAGAAAAAAAAAAAAAAAAGATTCTCAAGGTGTTATTCAGTAATATCCGCTTCAGGTTGCGTGGTCGACTAGTTTCTCCACACCGCTGATATCGAGTCCGGTAAAAAGCAGTCAGATGTGAAGTGCACGGTAGCGCAGCATCTCTCGAATGAAAAGAGGATGTGGTACATCGTTCTCCTCATTTACTCCCCTCCCTCTCTCCCTCCCCTCTGCCTGTTACAGGTCTCCTTAGCTCCTCCTCTCAGCGAATGGGGTGACTGAGACGAGCTCCTGTGCTGGCAGGCAGATGAAGGCTGTGCGCTTCTGATTGCTGCTGCTCCAGAGGCACGTAGGCAGCTGCTACTTCAAGCACATGGCTGGGTCACAGGCAGGCAAACGCTCGCAAATACCACTTGTAATCCCCAGACACGTACCGCACAGTGGGGAAAATCCAGTTGGCTGCAGTGTGGGGAGGCACGTCAGATAGTCACACTTCTTAGAAAGGCTAAAAGAAGCCACAGGAATGTGGCCTATTGTCCACATCATGCTCTCGAACAGGTCAAGGGAAGCTGTGAACCCCTGAGAGCTCAAACACTGGATCAGAATTATTGTTTGGGGGGGGATTTTGTACATTTACTCTTCAATCTATTAGATTTCAACACTTCTACAAATCAATCAGCATGCGACTCCAGCGTCACGTTCTCCACATATGTTCGGACTTGTCTAGGCAAAGCCAGGACAAGTCAAACTGGTTAACCGTTTTTTTTGACATGCTCTGAACTTTGTGCCCTGTACTTATCAGTCCTCTGTGAAAGACACTTAAAGGCACAAAACGATGATATATTCTCTGCTGGATATGGAAACGGGGCATCATTTCCCTAAAGAAGCTGCTCTGCCAAAACCAACCTGCATACTTTAACACCTTTTTCAGTCAAGCCATCAACTCACACTTTTACTGCTACGACCAAACACTTTATGAAGCCTTTAAATGACATGACACACTTACTTTGTAAATTGTGCATGTTCCTGAGATGTTCACAAAAATGCACGTGTCCTGATCAATCAGCAAAGTTCAAGTGCCCTAAATCCAAATCGCTTGCGTCAAGTCTCAATCCTTGGATTTACCAACCAGACCTTCACGTAGCACTTTAGCAAGGCAACTGCAGCAGTTAAAGAAAAATCCAGGCAAATCCTCAGAGGCAAGGTGCAACAGTCCTTGAGCTCTAGTGCTAATAACGGCATGAAAAAGAGAAGGCTGATTAATGAAGGTTGGCCTGAGGTGGATGGTTAATGATTGCTAGAGCAACCAGCCCTGGCCCTCTCAGAAAGCCTTCTCTCACTACTGTGCTGGCTCGCAGGTTCCAGTCTTATGATTAACTCGCTCAGGATCAAATATTTGCTGAGCTGGGCACTCTGTGTTTTGGAAGGGCTGCTCGGCTCAAGAAGGAGGGGTGCCGGACGGTGAACTGAAGCCCTAGAAAGTATGTGTATTTTTGAGACGGTATGTATGAGTAGGAAAGAGGGTCACTCCTTGAAAGTTAAGGAGTGTATCCTAGAGCAGACGGTGCAATCAGCCAACCAAATCTAAGTGGGACTGTGGCCACCAGCTTAAAATAGTCTGCCTGTAACTGGGAGCAGACAGACAGACACACACACACGACCAGACAAACACGCGTACAAAAATGCGTGCCTGCTAACATGCATAACTATAGTTATCACAACTGCTTGTGCAGAAAACAAGTACGGGCAAGTAAACGGAGACAAAGAAACCGTGAGGCCCAGGCACACACACACACACGAACTTGGCTGAACAAACAGGAGTCAAAGAAGTGTTCGCTCTTTTCCATTAAAGTAATGGTATAGATTCCTGCTCAGACCACCTGTTCAGATGTAAAAGATTTAATATAAAAAAATTCCCACAAAAATGTCCTACAAAATGTTCACATCCATTTTTTAATAACTTCATGATGAAAGGACACTAATTCCTAGTTCCAGACCATCAGCATATCGTTAGCTGTGGGAAAACTGCAGAATGGTCCCAGTTCTAACTGGAATGGTTCAGTCCAGGATCCAGCACATATAAAATTACCCACAGCTGAGAAGTGGAAAATATATAAATAGACCCTAACAGGTAGTAAAACTGTTAAACAATCAGGTCACAAAGTAGTACACACACCTCAGAGGCCTCTCTATGGACTCTACTGTCTCGTACTCAGAGTTAAAAAAAAAAAGTTTGCCTGCAGTAGTAGATTCACAAGCTAACCCCTTTATAATGTGGCTAAATATGACACATCAGGATGTGGACTTGCTCGAGTCTTGATCTGAACACGCAGGACATGCTCATGAATCATCAGTGTGCAAGAGCAGTGGAACTAAAGGAAGTCTGTATATCAAAAGCTGTACATGCTGTACTGTGGGGGTTCCTGCTGCTGTATGGCCTTTACGTTTAACCCAGTAGACATGCTAATAATAGCAATCTCTAGCTTCTGCTCTCCATACTGCTCAGTTAATGATAGCCCACAAAACTGCTCCCTCGCTCTCTTCAACTCATGTCTTCATTTAACATGGTATTAAACCCACTGCAGTTAGCAGCAATTACATTTAATAAGGTTCCTGAACATCCAGATAGAAACCACTCTTTACCTGGAGCTGCCTGGTTGCTGCTCCACTCGCTGGTCACCAGGACTTCAATGATCCTAATGTGCGACTCAGGGCTGGGCTCACAGCTGAGGACAGACACGAGAGAAATATTAGCGCAAGTCCACATCGCATTTATTCTCCACTAACAACCAACAGTACAACTGCTTTCGCTTCACTGATTTCTGAGCATTCGTTCATGCTGAACATCCAAAATGGACAGAGCGCGCAAATTTTACCGGAGTGCAGGCGCAAAATTTTATACGACGCCTAAAAATAACGTGACGTCGTGCGGAGTCAATTCAGGGAAGTTTAATTTCCATTTCTACTAATACAACTAAACTGCACTAAAATGGAGGACTTTTTATTTTGGTCACCGATCTTTTTCACATGTAACCTGCAGGTTTATAGTGTGTCTGCTGGCATGTTCTTACCTGGATGCCTGCTGCCGGAATAGCGCAGGGCTGAAGATCTCGGCAAGGGCGCGGGCGTTCAGCAGGTTGGCGGCCGAAGCCTGACACACGTGGGCAAGGTGTCTCAGCAGGCACTGCAGCGTTAGCCAGTACTGAGGCAGCAAAACAGAGGAACCAGCAACCCTCCGCAAGTGCTCTGCGCATTCTTCCATGCCCTGAACCTCTGCAAAGTTAAACAGGAGTTAAACTTTCAGGTAACATCCAAAATCTCGTTAGTGTTTGGTTCAGGTCATTGGAACTAGGGATAGAAAAAATAAAACGGGGAATTAAAAACTGAACTGGTATTCTTAACATTTATACAGAGGTCAATTTTATATCCCCCACCCCACCAAGAGAGGAATAGAACAAGACTAAATCCTACATTTATTTTTGCTCATGTTTATGGACTTCAAGAACAAAACACTTGAGGGTGTGCTGTAATCGGAAAATAATCCACAATGCAGCAGTGTGATGCAGCCAGATATGAAGTTGCTGTTACCACCATGGGGGACACCATGGCCTAATGGTTAGAAAAGGAGCTTAGGGACCAAAAAGGTGGTCCAGACACAAGTGAACACTGATTGGTAGAACACGAGCCAATGGAGCGTGAAAACAACAGCTCTTAACGTTAAAAAAAATGTAAGAAAACAGGGACAAATGGACTGACCGAGAAGTCCAGGCTTTATTGAGCCCATACCTGATTGAGAGAATACATCATGACTTCAGGGTTTCTAAGCGCAATATAAACATTTTTGATAATATTTCCTGCTAACATCACACTAGACATTTGGAGGAAGCCCTGGCCAAATGGTTAGAGAAACAGCTTTAGGATCAAAAGGTTGCCAGTTTGAGTCCCTGGACCAGCAGGAATGGCTCAAGTGCCCTCGAGCAAGGCACCCAACCCATAACTGCTCCCCAGTTCAACTGCTCTGCACATGTTGTACATCGCTCGCTACTTTAAATACACAGTAGTTACAGAAAATGTAAAAAAAATAAATAAATAAAATGCCAGAATGATTTAGCTGAAAACTTGGACTGTGTCAGGTGAAGAGTAGAATATTTTAAACATTTAAATGTGGTTTTCTTTGCCTTTGTGTATGTAAACATTATGAAAACTCGCCTCGCACTTGAACAGCGAAACTCACTCCGACAACCTTCATGGAAATTACAACCAGCTCTTTTCATGTTGGATGGAAAATAGTTTAAAAGCAAGAAATAAAAAATGGGCTACAAATAAAAACCCAAAGCTGAGCTGCACAAAAAGCTGCCTCACTGCACAGTAATCGAATTATGAAGGACTCCCAGTCATAAGCACGAGTTAAGCATTCAAAAAGCAGAAGACTGAGGGGATCGTATCAAGGGGGGGGAAAAAACCCTTTCAACAGCCAGGTGGAAAGTTTTGTTCAGGCAGCTCCAAAACCGCAGTGATCATGTGCGACAATTGACAGAGCAGAGAAATGTACACTGCCTGCTGATTGGCTATCAAGATGATGTTGCAGATAAGTAGTCCTTCTTTTAGGTCTGATTAGCCACAGATTTCCTGTTCTGTGCAACGTGACTATATAACTGGCTGTAATCAGTGAGCAGAGAAAAAGGTGGCAAATTCTGCTTTTCTTGACAGCTTTTAATTTTTTATTTTTTTAAGCATACTCATCTACTCAGCTTTACCAGCTTCCCAGAATAACCTGCTGTTTAATAATAGAAAAGCAGCAGATGCGCACAGCCACCTTTGGTCAATTTTAAACCAGAAACAGGCTGGTGTTCCGTTTAAATCGGATACATCTACAGGGATACTGAGCACTCGGATGCACAAGAGGATACACGACCTTTTGTAGTGCTGAGTTATGGTGCAAAAAGACTCCTTACAGCAAACAAATAGCAAAAGCAAAACGCAGCGTTGGCGCAACAAGAGAACAATTGTGGTCACAATAAGATATTCAGAACAATAGCACCACCGTGTGGTATAGTCATTACCAATCATCAGTGCTGTGGCAGGCCAGGCCATACAAAAGATGAAAAACACTAATGGTGTTCTGTCATACATTCTTTCATCACTCGTTCTCACCTTGAGCAATATGTACCATCTCAGTGTAGATTGCAGAGTGAATCACCGGCTGGGGCAAATCCAGTAGGTATCGTCTCAGACCGTCACACAGCGTCTGCAGGTCGAGCTGCTCCAAATCCACAGATGGGCCGTCTAACCCAAAGACAAAAACAATCACGGATTTGCTACGGAAGCAAGACACCGAGTGTGACACGAACAGACCAAAATGTAACTCACCAGCGTCGAAACACTGCCGCACATCCAGGCCACCTCCAGCAGTGAAGTTTCTGTACAGGGTGGGGTTGTCCAGGCCTGCCAAGAGAAGAGCTTATGGTTATGAGAACCAATCATGCAACCGCTGAATTGATTAGTTACATGACTTGGAAGATTTTAAAAATTTTATTTAGGCTGGCACTAAAACACATGAATCTCAAACGGCATTCGTTTATACCGTGTATTACGTAAAAGTATATAAATACATAATGGCATAAAAAGCAAAAAAGTGCATATTTGAAAGTTATTCCATGAAATCGAGTCGTACATGAGCCGATAGCTGACGAGGCGCGTAGCACCGCGTTGACTGTAAGCCATGTATGACGAGATTGAATGGAATAACTTATTCTATCCACATTCACTGGATTTTGAGAAACGGAGCATTTTTATTTAATTTTTTGCAAATTTGATAAATAAAAACTTTATATAAAACTTCTCACAAAATCCTTTCTGCGTAGAATGTAAACAAACTGACGAACGACAGTAGCAATTTGTGAAAAGCGTGATAATTCTTGAAAAATAAAAGATATGTTTTTACCATCAAATACTTTCATTCCATATTTTTAAAATATTTTTTGGGGTTTTGTTTTCGAGTTTTTATTTCGTCCTGGGTTGGTTGTACCGAGGTACTAACATAGCTGGTTCAGCAACACATGCCAGCATTTTCTTCTTCTTTAGGGATTTTTGGTGGTTGGCAAATCAACTTAGGAGGTGCATTACTGCCACCAAT
>JAODVO010000021.1:9962515-9983102 GCA_025400055.1 Notarius lentiginosus
GATGGGTTAAATGCAGAGGATGAATTTCACTGTGCTTGAAGTGTGCATGTGACAAATAAAGGTTTCTTCTTCTTCTTGATGGCCACACACTCCTTCCTGATAGTGCTATACTTCAACTCTTGCATGGAAAGCTTGCAGTTGATGGACAACACCGGGTGCTCCTCCCCCTCCACCACCTGTGACAAAACAGCCCTCTGCCCAATGTGTTGGTCTGCAAAACAAAAGGGAGAGAAAAGTAAGGAGAATGCAACAGTCAGCCAGTTGATTAACTGTATAAAAACACACTATTTGAGCACAAGATGGATGAGTTAAAATTGGTTTGGGGTCAAGATCTCAAAAACTGTGGGTGAAGAAACAGTCAGAAATTTTAGGGGAAAAATGATAACTAGAGATGCATTTCTATGAGAAAATGCAAATGTGATTGTAACCACAGCATCAGTTGGCCATTGCTTACCATAACTTAAGTAATTAGCGGCAGTCAGGCATTGTGCACCAGTACAGCACACCGGACTACCGGTACCCACATAAAGCAGGCATGGGATTTAAAGCAGTTATGTCACAATTGTCTGTGCACTTTGTTGAACAAACTATAAAATTATCACTACATTACTACGTATACTGATAGTCATGCAACATCAGCACAGCATCTCTTCAGCAAGAGGGACATGCATCTTCATCACTGAGTGTGGTACAGATTTCGATGCACTGCCAATGATTCAATATATTAAAGATTCTCATGAAGCAACTACTAATTCGATATGATAAGATTCACCCCATTGTGATGCATTGTAATTTTGACATGATTCAACACAATGCGATTCAACGTGATGCGATGCAAAAGAACATGATGTTATTTAATTCTATATGGCAGCATTTCCTCCTCCATGATAGTCCTCCATGTGACTCTAGGAGGTTCCAGCAAGAGAAGGGATTTTATTTTGAAATCCCATTGGCGCTATGGCAAGAGAGCCACTGGGACAGTCATGCCTCCAAATTGTGCGAGACTTTGACCGAGAGACTTGAAAAAATTGGCCACTGACAACAATGGAGATGAGCGAGCATGCTTGAGAGGCAGTTTACAGATAAAAGGTGCTTATGGCAACACTTCAATGAACTTGCATAGAAAAATATTGAGCCATGAATAGAAAATATTTCTCCCAATGTGTTACTGAAATGTGCACAAAAGATATCCTTTCTTTCCAAAGTAAATCAGTTACCTTTTCTACAATTAAATATGACCCAGATTCCAAAAAAAGTTGGAACACTGTGTGAAATGTAAATAAAAACAGAATGCAATGATTAGCAAATCTTTTTTGACCCATATGCAGTAAAATACAACACAAAGGTGAGATATTTCATTTTCAGATTGATAAACTTTGTAAATTTACACTCAGTCTAAATTTGATGCCTGCAACATGTTCTAAAATAGTTGGGCCAGGGGCATGATTACCACTCTGTTACATTAGTTTTTCTTTTAACAACATTCAGTAAGCATTTGGGAACTGAGGACACTAGTTGTTGAAGTTTTGAATGTGAAATTCTTTCCCATACTTGCTTGATGCATTCTTGACTTCAGTTGTTCAGCAGTCTTTTTTTCTTTTTCTTTTGTATTTGGCATGTTGTCGTATTTTATGCTTCATAATGCACCACACATTTTCAATGGGAGGCAGGCATGCCAGTTTAACACTCACACTTTTTTACTATGAGGCCATGCTGTTGTAACATGTGCAGAATGTGGCTTAGCATTGTCTTCCTGGAAAAAGTAGGGATATCCCTGGGGGGAAAAATCTGGATGGCAGCATATGTTGCTCCAAAATCTGTATGTACCTTTCACCATTAATAGTGCCTTCATAGATGTGCAAGTTACACATGCCATGGGCACTAACACACCCCCATATAGATGCTGGCTTTTGAACTTTTGCTGGTGACAATCTGGATGGTCCTTTTCCTCATTAGCCTGGAGGACACAATGTCTATGATTTCCAAAATCAATTCGAACTGTGGACTCCTGAGACCACAGCGCACACTTCCACTTTGCATTAGTTCATCTCAGATGAGCTCAGGTCCAGAGAATTTGGTGGCATTTTTGGATATTGTTGATATGTAGCTCTTGCTTTGCATGGTAGATGCAGTGATGAACAACCATTCACACTCGTATTCACAGCTATGGGCAATTTTGTGTAGCTGCTTGACCTCATCCATATGTCTTTTGGACTGTAGGAGGAAACCAGAGCACCCAGAGGAAACCCATGCAGGCACAGGGAGAACATGCGAACTCCACACAGGAAAAACCCCAGTTGGCCATGAGGTTCAAACCCAGAAATTTCTTTCTGTGAGGCAAGAGTGCTAACCATGCCACCTCACTGTTTGACATAAATATACTTATTAGATTAGAAATACGCAGGATACATTGGCAAGAATTAAAATACTGATTGTTCTAACCTTTAGATGAACACACACAAAACACATTGGTCTGGCAATAAGTCTGTTCTTAAACACTTTTTTCCCCTTACTAATGTGCATACCCTTTTTTTCTGACCCCATGGTGACTGTGTAGTGTATATGTGTGTGCACGCAAATGCGTGTGCGCGCATTTCCTCAATGTTTAATTGTTTCAGTTTTGTGAATTGTTCATTTGTGGCAAAGATTATTTCAGCAGAGTCCATAAAATGCTTAGTTAGTTGAAAAAGTTTGTTGAATCGATTAGGTGGCCATTTCATTAATAAGAATAAAATCTTTCTTTGCGCTTAGATTTTTCGTTAGAGGCTGTGCCAGAGGATGTCAGTTTGGGGTTGTAAAGCATCGTGTCTTGAAGACGGGCAGCAGGCAGATTGGGTTTAACGTAAACACCTTGTGCATTTTAGCATCTTCCCAAGATTGCAAATACATTTGTTGCACAATTAAATATACATGTCATTATGTCAATTTATCAAACTTTCAGAATAGGAAGCAAATGAACCATCCAATCACCATGGGTAATTCTAACCATAAGACATCGCAAAAGGCTCAGTATATCACAAAATATCAGCATAATTTAGAGGTATTTTAAGTTAGTTTACAGCATTGTAAAATCCCTTTACTGAGCTTAGGACCTTGTCAGTACAATCAGAGGAAACCTTTATGATGTCACCTCAATAAAAGTTAACCAAATCAGTAATGTGCAAGTTAGGTTGTAATCATTTTGCTGGAAGCTACACACATTATCATGATGAAACCATGTGAAAATATATCCAGTGTTATGTAAGCTAGTTGGACAGAAAATGGAATGTCGCCGTATACGCTATTCTATGTTGCTTGCATAGCAACATAGGCTAACAAACATAAATGCCTATTTCATTACATGCATAATACTATACTCATAAAGAGATGACAGCTACATACCTTTATCCATTACCTGCAACTCCCAGAGAATTGAAAGTGGTAGATCACATTGTGTGCCGCAGTTGCTCCCTTCTAGGGGTGTCCGGGTGTCTAGGGGTGTCCCCCAGAAAATTTAAAAAAAAAGAAAAATGGTGCTTTCGCCCGTAGTCAGCTGGGATAGGCTCCAGCTTGCCTGCGACCCTGTAGAACAGGATAAAGCGGCTACAGATAATGAGATGAGGTGAGATGAACTCTTAGCAAAAAGTTATCAACAGTTATTAAGGTGTCAATTTTTCGAGTCCATTTCCAGTTGTAATTGATCAGTATTACTCGTGTATTGTCCAGTTTGTATGATCCAACTTTTGAGAAAAGGCAAATTTCACACAAAATATTTTCGATAAACAATCAGAGGACATCAGAGTGCTAAAATGAATGTGGATAGCAATGAAATAAGGATTAGCAACTCTGGAAATAAATCCAGTTTCGCTAATTTTATATCCAGAGTAGAATGTAATCTAATCGGTAGTATTTTACTGTTAAAACAAGCTCACTTACATAACGAGCAAACATAAAGAATGTCAAGAATGTCAAAATAACATTTCCTCCAATTAGGGCAAGTGGCATGCAAGTCTTAAGATTTGAATTTGATGGCAATTGAGTCGATGTCATAATCACTTTATGGCATGATTGCACTGCAGATACAAGTAAGCATGAGAAAGGATTAAGCAATGTTTTATGGCTGTTGCATGGGGTACACACTTCATCAGGTGAAACAAGTGATCAAGAGAACCCAAACATCTGCCTGCTGTGGCACAGTCCGTGCACTCCAGCATTAATCGAACATAATTGGTGCTTAAAATCTTAATTTTTTATTATTGTGAGATCTGACAGCACTGCTCAGAAGTAAATTGGGATCATCTTCCATGACCAGTGAGGATTTGCAGATTTAAGCCAGAACTAAGTTTATTTCCTGCATGCGCTTTTTATCCCCGCAAACAAACCGTTTAAAAGGATCACCCGCGTCACCCGCGATAACCACATTACTGTAAGAGAGAAATAAGGCCGCCCGCATGAACATCCTCAGTGGCACCCCCCTCCTCTGCTTCTTCCTCCTCCTCCTCCTCCTCTTCACCCCAGTCTAATTGTGCCGTGGTTCCCGATGGGTTTAGATGTTTGACACTGCGAAATGCTCTTAAATCTTCCTCGCTCTTCTTTCCCTTATGCTAGGCCCTATCTCTGCTAAGAAAAAGGCGCTGTATGTCAAATTTGTAAATTTATCGTTTTACAAAATGGCGCGTTAATTGGGTGCAGACACGGTCTGATTCGAAATGCTGACTTAAGTAAAAGAAGTTTCGATTTTTGAAAATGAGTTTGGATAGCTGCATGAGTACCTCCTCCCACCACACACACACACACAAAGGCCCATCATATCATCCACCCGCCTCTCCTTTTTGTCCTTTCTTAAGGGAACTGACATCAGGCATTCTCTCTCGTTCCTGTGGAAGACTTTTGCTTCAATATCCCACTGCTAGGATTTATCAGACCAACATATTCCATGATAAGGGAACTGATTTGCTCCTTTATGACTAATTCTTCTTAAAATAAATAACCAAACCTTTACATACTATATATGCGCTTTGTAATAGTGATAAATACCAACAATGTTCTACTCTATTAAGCACTAAATATTTACAACATGATAAAATGCCCGTATGTCAGTGTCTAGTTGTCTACAGCCTACAGCGAGAAGGACACGAGATCATTCCTGCACACAGTCCTGCCCAGCCAAGAGAAATCAATTAGGCCTACATCTCTGTCACACAGCTGGACCAAACCCAAATGGTGTCCAGAGAACTCCCAGTGTAGACGAGACAGCGACTTTTTCAAAAAGGTACACTGTTACATCAGACACTACAGCTATGTACAATCAACACGAGTAACACAGACAGTAACTATTGAACTGTACTCAACATCACTTTTACTCTATGTCTATTCAGTGCATCGTCCTGTCCAATCAGTTAAATACAGTTCCATGTAATCAATAAAAAATACCACCATGAGCATTTATTTATGATGAAACAATAAATATGCAAATCAAAATTTTAAACATCTGTGATGCATTTTCAGTGATGAAAAGAAAAGAAAAAAATTCTAAAATGATTTATTTGGGTGATCAATTTGACGCACCCAGTCACGTCCAAATGAAATGTTTGGACAGACTGATGGATAGTTATTACTGTGTTTAAAATTTTACGATTAAAAATGATGAATTTCCTGATTGAATTATGTCTTACAATCCACAATTAGAGATAAATCACTGTTCTAAACCCATACAAAGAATTCTTAGTGCAACTTATTGGATTGAAGACAAAAACATCTGCTCTACCTTCCCGTCGAAACCTCTTCTAACCCTAACTTGTGACAGCAAAGCAGTAAAAAGTGTAATTAAGTGACTGCCAAAGAATTAACATACTCTAGAGATCCTTGACATTGAACAGTTTTGATGACAGGTGAAACCTAACAGCTCATAAGACTGCTTTTTTTCCCCTAATGTCAAAACACTTGCCCTCACAGACATCATCATTTATTCCTTTTCATTAATGGTGCTATTCATTTCCTAATGCAGTCCTTAAAACATGCAATGTCTACCAATGATGTTTCAGATGGCTTGGCAATAGTATGCGCAGAACACACTGGTAAGCCTGTCTTGGTCTTACACCACTGCTTGCATTTCTGTGCAAGGTCATTTTGGACATATAATATTGCTTGTCTGGCAAAGCAAGGGCAAAATCAATGGTGTGTATAATGATATAGTGTGTAATCCATGTCCATTTGATAGTTATCATGGCCCCATTAAACTCAAAGACATAGCCCACAGCACTGCGGCTGGAGAAGTTGTGCAATGTTCAGTATTCTGTAGCGGCACCTTTCCATCCTGAGTAAACAAGCCACAATTAATCACAGTGTGTAAATTTAACCCAGAGGCAAGAAGGCCACCTAAAGCCTTGCCACTAGACACCATCTTGGCAAATCGCTGCACCTTATTTTTACCCTGACCTTTTCTGTGATTAGCAGTAGCACGATTCAACTGGCAGCATATACAATTCAGTCCTGAACCAAGCTGAAAATATCGGCGCTTTCTATTTTCGCTAGCGATTATTACATATATCTTCAAGCATTTCAGTGTTTCTATGGAGTACAGTGGGCATTGTGATCACATGACATACACAGGCATGTATATTGATAGCTCTTCTACACGTCCTTAACACATTAGTGTCATTCAGTATAGTTGTGCCTGGGTATTATGAGATTTACAAGCCTGGACATGTCTGAAAGTGTTTTTGCCCGCTTGCTGGTTTGCTCAGTTTAGTGCCCTTCCAATTTCCCACAAGTCCTCTTCGGACAATATGTCCTAACCAAGTTTAAGAGAAAAGTAGTACAACAAAAACTTAAAGCTATGTCCTCGAAAAGCTGATCAGGGCATCTGGCCTCTTGTGCAGGCATTGGGGACTTAAATCGGTGCAAACGAACTGATTATTTAAGCGTAAAATGTGGTTTGGACCAGGTGTGCGCTCTCAAAAGTGTGGCAGAAGAAACGAGTCAAAGCGCGATTGCGAGGGACAGGTCATGGCTGCGGTGAATGGGGTCTCTGAACCTTCCAGGTGCACAGAAGTGTTGACTGATGGAAGCAGGCTTCGGTACTGGCGCGAATTCTCCACAGGAACCCAACAGGGCCTTATTCACAAGGGATCCTCAGCCACACTTTGACTTGTTTTTAAGAGCACATGTTTCCGAACATTTTTTTTTCCTTTAGCAAGTTTTGTACCAAGTTCCGCATAGCATTTGTGTGTGTGAGTGTGTGTGGCAGCAGTCTTTAAAATCCTTAAGGAAGTATATACATTCCCCTGGAGCTCGTCCACTTTATTCCTCAGTGATCGAACATTTCCAAGTATCATGGAGGGAAGTAGGAGGCGATTAAGCTGCGTCTTCCTCATCCGAAGTCGAACTCCTCCACGCTTCCCCCTCTTTCTCTTTTTATCTTTTATTCCACCGTAACTTTTGTTTGATTGTCTTTTGATTATGTCTGGGATCTGTAACGCGATGTCAGACACGCCAGTAGTGCTCCCAGTATTGAGTTGCAAAAGTTCATTTCTGCTGTATCGCCACCTGACTGGGCTAACATCCAGGTAAACGGGTAGTACAAACAGAAGTAACAGTACGATACGAATTAAATCCATGTCTCTTCAATTGTCTGCACAATATACTTTCAGCGTTTTCCAATTCAACGTTGGAAAATAAAACTCACAATTAAAACAATAAAACAAACGCACTGAGCTGAGCTATCACTTTCTGCCGGTCGTAGCGTGCGCATGCGCCCTGATGAAGTATGTCTCCTGATCTGAACCCAATCGAACACCTATGGGGAATTCTCTCCATCCAGCATCCAGTCACTAAAAGAGGTCGTTGTTGAAGAATGGAAAAAGATTGTTGCAAAATGTCACCAACTTGTTCATTCCATGCCTAGAAGACTTGGTGTTGTCATTTAAAAATCATGGAGGCCATACAAAGTACTAGATGTAGTAGTGTTTGCTGTGGGGTGTACTCATTTTTGCACCACCCTAATTTGAGTAAAACTGAAAAAATGTGTAATCAAAGTTTATATTATTAACCTTACTTTCACATAAGTTAAACAGATGTTATATTAAACTTTGTCTTGTCAATATTTTGGAAATTGTTCATTGAGAAATTGTTTTAAAATGTTATTTACGCTGAGCACTGTATAAGGCCTGAAGTCTGGGCTATTACTTTCCAAATTAAAGTTTGTTTTTGCTTGTGTGATGGCACAAATCATCCAGATTTTTATGGTTTCAGTGCAGCTGCTTACGAATGTTGCTTCTAATCGCTTCATGGCTAGGTAACTTTTTTTTTTTTAAAATAAATTTAATGATAAACTACCCACATGCATACGTTTGTACAGCACTTTGCAAAAATAGCAGTTTTTCAGTTTGCAAGCAGTGCTGGGGGTGAAGATGAAAACGGAGAACCAGTTACAAACTGGTTTGTAACAGTAAGTCTTGGTCTATATAAACACAAGTACACTGCCTGGTCCACAAAGGTCACCATTTGGATTTAAATAAGCAAATACTTCAGAGCCTTTGATTGGATAATTACTGCAGTAGTTAATGTGTTTCAGCTGGCTCAGTTTTAACCTGAGCTGATGCAGTGAGGAGCTTCTCATTTCTTAAAAAGAAGACGTATCCCGTGGTTGTGGAAAAGATGTTACTGTGCGATATCGTCTAGTTATTAATTAAAATTCCTGGGTAGTGGAATTGCATCTTATTTTCCAAAGTGAAACTAGCACAGTTCTCCTGATGAAATAAAATGTTTGATCAGGAGCCAACTATTGAGTCCATTAAAATAGCCGTCTATAATAAACAGATGTTGGTGGCTTGTTCATGGTAGTGTGTGGGGGATGTCTTTATAAATGTATCAGGTGCAGCAGTGCTTTATTAGGCACCCCTATATCATTTGGTTTTTTTGGATACTCAGTCCAGATCGTATGCTTGTTGTTCTATAAGCATTTACAGCATCAGAAATTATGCATTGTAAATGTTTTTCTGTAACCTTTATTTTAATCCCTTGCTGGCCGAAAGGTCCGAAGGGTGATTATGTCGTGACGATTTCTGTCGGTCAGTCCTGGGAAGGATGCTCACCTTTTGAAATCAACTCCTCTGACAATTTTTGGAGGAATTTCACCAAACTTGGCTAAAGGCTTTGTCGGTAGTACGCATATTTTGTTCAATTCGGTCGCATTTAACCAGAGTTGTGACCCTTGATTAACAACCTTGTACTTTCACAATTTCATGAAGGTGTACTTGCCTTCTGACATCGATTTCTGGATGAATTTCTTGACGCTTGGCAAAAGGCCTTGTTATATGACGGTAATACACATATTACAATTTAATCTCATTTGTGAAAATTTTTACCAGAGTTTTGACCCTTGATTAAATAACTTGTACTTTGACAATTTCATAAGGATGTACATTCTTCTGCAATCAACTCCTCTCACAATTTGTGGAAGAATTTCACCAAACTTGGCTAAAGGCTTTATATGACTGTTATGCACACATTAAATGAACATTTCAATTTGGGCAAATTTTTACCAGAGTTATGCCCTTGATTAACAACAAACTTTTTGGCAATTTCATCAAGGTGCGCTTGCTTTCTGAAATCAACTTCCCTCACAATTTTTATCCCCTGCTGGCTGAAAGGCCTGAAGGGGGATTATGTCGTGGCGATGTCTGTCTGAGGAAGGGTGCTCACTCACCTTCTGAAATCAACTCCTCTCACAATTTTTGGAGGAATTTCACAAAACTTGATGGGAGGTTTTTTTTTTTTTTTTTAATGTTGGTAATACACACTGCAGTTTTGTTCAATTCAGTCGCATTTTACCAGAGTTTTGGTCTAGTTGTCAGCAGGCGATGATATGCTATCAGAGCACCCACCTTTTTGTTTTCGCGTCATGATTCTCCAGACAGTAACTGTTAACTGCTCAAAAATGTTGTATTTCCTCTTGGTGCATTAACACTAGTTTGGAAAAAAGCTTTTTTTTTTTTCAGCATTTTAGTAGTTGGATGGAAACGTGCACCATGGTCACCTTAGCCATGTTTGTTTTCCACAGAGGCGAGAATGTGGAGGATGCTTTCCTGGAGGCGGCAAAAAAGATTTACCAGAACATTCAGGACGGCAGCCTGGACCTGAACGCGGCTGAATCAGGGGTCCAGCACAAGCCTTCTGCCCCTCAGGGTGGCCGGCTAACCAGCGAATCACAGCCTCAGAGGGAAGGATGTGGCTGCTAATGACCAACACTACCTACTCGACCTTCTCATCCCCTCTCACCTCTCCCATCGCTCCAGCCGGCCTCGTCCTTTCCCGACCTGCAGGGGTGTGTGAGAGGCCAACGAACAGAGGCAACTACACACAGGCTCGTCTGTTTGTCCGTGATCCTTCCCCTCTTGTCTCACTTGGTTTGTCCTTTTTCTTCCGTCATGCTTTGCCTGAGTATCGGCCGATATTTATCTGATACTAGTCAGAGATTTGAGAAGCATCAATGATGGCGGCATGATGTTCAATCAACGATCTGTTGTGTTGGTCAACACCGTGAATGTTCATAAAACATCGGTCAGAACTGAAAACGCGTCAGACAGTATTGGCCACAATGCCGATACTCAGGATCAGATGGTACGTCCATTATCTCATCAGATTAACAGGGTGTGTTATTATAGTGTGTTCATTCTTGGATGTTGGAGAGTCTTTCCTCTGTCAAAAAAAAGACACTTTACAAAAAGGCACTTCCCCTTACTTAAAAGATTCCCAATATTTTTTCCATCAATTTTGTGCTGGGCCTCCTTTCCACCACCACCCCCCCTTTCTGAAAATATGTCCATTAGAACTAGAACCAGCATCTGATTTGTTGCCTTATTGTCTTATGATTCATGATATTATAACCAACACTGTCTAATCTTATTTTCCATCAGAATTAAACATGCAGTTTTACACTGTTGCGACATTTTATTATTGATCAGCGTGACAAGAAAACGCTTCATTTGTGAATGCTGTGTGGTAGATGCGCTTGTTCTGGCTGTAAATTTGACCCGCTGCTGTCATATAGGCTTGTATAGAAACACTGGATCGCAGAGGGTGTAAATCTACTACAGGGGGTCGATTTCACTCATTGTATCATAGAAAACACTTAGAAGCTGTATATATGGCTAAATATGTTGGGGGCGGGGCGTAGAGCAGCACTCTTTCCATTGTACAGTGGATATCCGAGTCACTGGTAACCTTCAACTAGGAAATTCTTAACATTTTCTATGACTAAACGTATGTGTGGACACACTCGCTTTACTCACAGGGTGTTCAGGTTAAACTCCACTACGCACCTCCTTTTGGCTTGTATACGGCAAAGCCCTCCAAATTCAGCTCTACACTGGAAGTTCTTTCGAGAGCGCGGAACGCTGCTTAAAGCTGAGAAGCGATGAGTAGAGGAAGGGAATGTATGCTCGGTGTCTCTTCAGTGTCTGAATAACTACGACTATGTCCATCAGTTTAAAATGTACACTTTATACATACGCGTACATTTGAAGGAGCTGCGCCAATGTTAAAATGCATTCTTGCGTGTATGATTAAAAATGTTGATATTTTGATTTTAATTATAATAAAATGTTCTAAACGGAAAATATTGTATTTGTGTGTTTGGGGATGTGGTATTCCAAGTATTAAGCTCCAAGCTGATATCTTTCTTGCTTCACGATATGTCGAGGTCATGATTGGAGTCAGTGATGGGATGGCCCTGTTACTCTTACCACTGCAAATTTTATTTTCCAGTGATATTTTTTTTTTAAATATACATTTCAAGGGACCTGAAGTAAAGTGGAACATTTTGATGTTATAACCTCTTTAAACAGTTGTTCCCTTACTAGCCTTTCCCCCCCTCTCTCATCTGTCTTGAGGCAGACAAAAAACTGCTTGTTAATGAGAAGCTGGAAAGCTTACAGAATGGAAAAGTGCTGACACTGGAGACTCCTTCCAAGGTTTCCCCTAATGCATCGTAGCGTAGCAGCCCCGCTTCGCTTAATTTATTGACATATGCTTAGTTAAACCGCCAGTATAAAGGTAGAATTAACATTAGGGTGCATCAGTTGCCCCCTAAAAATTATAAGTTCCTCCAATCATGATGCTTTTTTTTTTTTTTTTTGTCACTGTCAGGTCAAAACCTGCTATGTGACATTTTTCCTTTTTTACAGTAGATGTAAAAAACTGAATGAAATAAGCTGAGAAGCTAGTAAAAGTTTACTTCTATTATTAGCTTGGTCAATATCCATCAAAATAGCTAATTGCAGCATTTATATTAGCGTAAATTGCAAAAAAAAAAAATCCTTGAGAATTGACCTAAATTGTCACATAGCAGGTTTTGAACTGACAGTGACGTTATGTTCCTTTTAGTAAGAAAACACACCAGGTGAAATATTTTGACAAAATTCAAAAGTTTAATGGTGGCACCAGGAGCTCAAAGTTATGGAAAAAGCTGTCCTCAGTGATTTGCAGGAAAAGCTTATCTTCCTCGTTTTCAATTTGTTGAAGGGCGTCTTTAGGCCAGAGAACACAGGTTTTGTCCAACAAGTCATTGTATTCTTTTTCCTTTTCGACAGTTCTCTTGTTTCGTGCAGTTTTTCGGAATTTCACAAGCTTGTCGCATGTGCTTTTCTCCAGATCTTTCGGATTTGACTTTCCAGACCTGTAGTGGAACTCCTGCCCTTTTATGTATATTTTCAATTTGGGGGAAGAGAGCTGTTGCACTCCTAATAAACCGACCTTTCCCACATGTGTCTGTTGTGAGAGATTTTAATGCTCATCCTCAGGGTTGGAATCTTTGATGTAGGAAGAATTAAGTCATCTTTAGTAGCACCTGGTCCGAGCCCATGCAGCAAAGATGATGCCAGAGTTTTACGTACAGTGGTGTCCATCTAATACAAGACTTCTACCATAGAACATGCATGAAGCTTCTAAGTTGAAGAACTTTACTTCTAATGGATCATGCAAAAAGTTTGTTCAAATAAACTAGACTGATATTGATGGAGAGCCACATTTTTAGTACATATTCTAAATATATTATCAAGCACAGTTTGAGTTTTAGCTAATCATTGAATCATATTAATGCTTCTCAATCCCTTGCAAAGGTTCTTAACATGATCTCTGGGTCACAAGAAATCAATAAATGGAGTTCAACATTGTGATTCAAACCTTACACGAAAACATAAAATGAACCTCATGGTGCCACCATTAGACTTTTGAATATGGTCAAAAAACTTTACAAGATGTCTTTATTGGTGAAAAGGAACACCCGAACAAAAATGCATCAGATTTTATGAAAGTGAGGGACAACATGTGTGTTTCTGTGGCCTTTGAGCAGGTAATCAATAGGGCCATGGCCTGTAAAGTGTATTCTGCATGATGCACAATTAATATTTACAGGTAACTTGTGCAAAAACGGTGGAGCCTTCAAGCGAGCAAAACACTGCCAGGTTGCAGCTTACAGAGTTTTTCACAAAGAAAACCCAACAGTTGCTGACCAGCTCGATGGTGAGTATTTAAATCAGCTGTACTATTGCCAAAATTTAATGATCAGTATTGTGAACAGCTCCTGCCCTGTTGCATCGCCATTCACTTTGATGTGGAAAACTGCCGTCTCCTCCTTTGGAACAGGACGCAGCTTGCTTGTGAGATGCAAGTGGGTATTGTATTGACTTCTCCTGTTTTTAGGGTGGGAATTAAGTAAAAATATAGCCTTTTCCTCCTAACAATGTAGAAAAAAAAATCAGCTCTAGATATCAGCAGAAGCCACAAAATGAACCCTTATATTTCAATTTTACAGGGAGCCACTACTCTTTCCAGTGGAAACCTTACATTTTAGGAAGGCAATCGGTTTAGGCTTGGATCATGAAAAAGGATCTCCCGTAAAGCCTTTATGTAAGTAATCACCTACTGTGCAGCTGCTGCTTCTCAAATTGATTTTTTTTTTCTAACAACGTGAGAGAACTTGTGGTAAAGTGAATTATGGACCATCAATAAAAACTACCATCATTCAAGTAACAAAATTGCTTTGTATTTTATGCAAGAAATTGCACCATGGTTACAAAGAAGGGGAAAAAAAAGTGTATTTACAAAGATGAGCACATTAGTGTACAAAACTGTGACACTTGCATAAAATAAGAGTAGTGGCATGACTTTGAAGATAAACAGAAGTCAACATTGGCTGTACCACGTTGAAACTAAGGCAGCTTGTGGTTGGCTTCATCCTCAAGCATCGCAGTCAGAGGGCTAAGTGTCGAAAATGCAAAACACTAATACTGAAACAATACAAGTAAAATGATTTTTTTTTTTCTTAATTTTTTTTTTAGTAAGAGTTTGACTTAGCAGTGAAGGTTCGTTGGTTAAGTATACGATTTCTTAACACTCGATACATCTCAACCTAAGACAAGACGAGTGACTGGTACTGAACCATGCGACATCAGAAAACCTCGAATCCTGTTGGTGATTCTAATCCTTAAATTCTCTCAGCAATTTGAACCCCATTTACACCGGATCTTGTGTTATTTTAACCACATGTAACGAGCAAATTTGCATTAATTTTGACACGTGGCCAGCAGCTCCTCGTTTCCAGGAAAAGAGGGAGGGGTTTCGGCTATGATTTCCTGTCCTGAGGTGACATTAGTAATATTAGGGTTCTACTTATTCATTGTCTATATCCTGATACTCGAGATGCACAAAAACAACCAGATGTAACTAGGATCTTTGTGAGTGGTGTGCAGAACGTTATGAAGTGATGTAACAAGTGCAGACTTGCAGATTAGGTTAAAAAACAAAACATTCAGATACATAGGTTCGCGTCGCTGGTCTTGCTTTACCAGTCCTTCTCCGGCTCCTACAGACAGTAGTGTTTGGAATCAAACATCCGTGTCAGTTACGGTAGACGAACATATAAAAGTTAAAATGCTCAGTCAGTCTTGGTTTTTCAAGGCCACATCGCTGATTATTGACAAGACAGTCTTTAAGGGCAACAACTTTTAAGGCACGTCTGTTCACAAGGAATAAAAGCAATGATTTTGGAAACTTTATGGCACGGTGATTCTCTAATACTTAATGGGGCTGTAACACATCACATGAACAACAGAAACCTTTTCTGAATGAAAAACCAAGCTGAGGAACAAAGGTCAAAACCATAAGTCTCCCAACCGTACACTGGAATCGAGAGTGGAGTTCATGAGCGAGCCCCAGATAACACGATGAAGTTTGATTTTGATACTGTAATCAACAAAAACAGATGACTTTTGTATGTTATTACAGAACCAATTTTCCAACATAACTAATACTTAGGCTTGGAACATTTTCATAGGTCAGGATTCTTTATGATCAAATCCAATCTTTTGAATTTGTGCTCAACACCAAGACACCTTTGTCCTATGATACGCGTTCTACAGTATATTGAGTCCTACAGTATTTTTATTTTTAAATGAGAGGTGATTTCAGATTGTTTAGGAACTGTCACAGCCATTCAGGGAAGAGAAAAAAATAAAATAAAAATTCTCCCCCCTCTAAATCTGCCATCAAAATCATTATTCTGCTGGTTACCCTGAAGAGGGGAAAACTAAAAGAGAGGATTGAGGCACTTCCGCTACCTCTGAACAATGTCACTAATCTCCTTGACAGAGGATAGGAGCTTGGTAAAGTCTTGTGGTGTGCTGGCACCCCCAGTGGCTGTAGGGCAGATCTGCAGCTCCCTCAGGTTGCTCTCCAGCTTGTTGATGGCCTCACGGAACGCAAACTTGTTCCTCATCTGCTGTATGGAGTCCACGTAGCTCAGGCAGTACTTGGACAGGTTGTTGCCAGCCTCCAAAACCGCGTTGTGACTGCCTGTCTGCTCAGAGTTCCTGCTGATAGCAGCACGCAGAAGCTCTGTGCTCTCGAGGACCATCTCTCGCGTGATGGTAGAGTTGGGAATACGTTCATTCTGCCGTGTTTTCCTCAAAGAGCGGCGCGTCGTCACGAGGGGGATGAAAGCCGTAGCCGAGCCCTGATCTCCAGCAGGTGAGCCGGATCCTACTCCCAGTGGCTGACTGGTTGAAGTAGTAGGTGTGGTCTTTGATGGCTGTGCTTTGGAGGTGCTAAGTTTTTTGGTGCTTTCCTGGGCCAAGAAAGACCTGCCTTGTTCAGAGCCAGACGGGCTTAGATCAACTTTGACTTTCGTGTCAGCATTTAGGTCTTGCGTGGGGCTCCTTGAAACCTTCCCAGATTTGACGCTTGATGGTGGTGGAGGAGGAGGAGCTGGCTTGGACTTGGTAAACTTCCCCCTATCCTTCTCTCGCTGACCCGAGATATCGAGAGGTTTGTGTCTGCGTGCTCTGCACTCTTCCCCGGCTGCTCCCAGGGCGGAGAGTGCATTCGATTTAAGCAGGTCTGCTTGGAAGGCACTAGTTTTGGAGCTTTCGCTCTGCATTTGTGGCCGGTGACCCAACTTGGGGGTTAGTGTCTGGGGGCTTGATCCTGGACTAGATTCAGAATCCTTAAAAACCTCATCTAAAGCATCTTCAGTCTTTTTGGACAGGCGTGGGGGTGGGGTAAGAGTGCCACCACGTGGTGTGCTCTTGCGGGGCAGGGCAGGCTTGCTTCCCAAGGTGCTCGAGTCGAAATGGCGAGACTGCACATCCCGGGGGAGTGTGACCGACTTCCACTCTGTACGGTCGGACCCCGGGGGCATGCTGGAGGCTGATGAGGACCTCTGGAAGCGCTTCGAGTTGGACACATCTTCCTCACCTGGGGGTGTCGTGGCCAGTCGGCCAGCACTGGAAGTTCCTGGTGTGCCCTTTTTCCGTGGGTGTGGGGGAAACACCTGACCAGGAAATGCAGGAGCTCCATTGGTGATGCCTCCAGCTCCATTATTATTGAGGCAGAGGAACTTTGAAGGGTCAATACCTATCGTGGCATCATTAAATGAAGAGCCGTTGTTAAACTCATCCCTGGGGTGCTTAAAGGAACTGCTACGTGTTGGAGGGGTAGGAGCGGTTTTCTTTTTCTTTTTGATCAAGCTGATCAGCGGGTTGAGGCTGGTCTTGGATTTTGGCTCCTCGTTTAGATTGCTATCTACCAAAAGCCTCTCTTTTCGGGGGAGCATCGGCGACACAGCTACCTCTGCCTCAGCACCGTCTGGAAATACAGATCAAACCAATATGCTAGATACGGGTAACAAAGCATCTTGGACAAAAAAAAAAAATTAGAGTTTCCTCGAGAACATGCTCACCAGGGCTGTCTCCATCTTTCTCCATGGGTCTGCCTTTCGTCCTAGTTTTGGTCGGTAGCTCCGGAGCCTGCTGTATGGACCCAAGTGTTAGCTTCTTCCCTTTCTTCCCCAATTCTTTCTCCACCTCTGTCAAAAGGTAAAACATTGTGTCATCATCAGCTACACTGGGAAAAGCATGCCTGGGTCAGCAGTATTAAGAGACACTGATGTACCGTCGGAGATGCTGGATTCCTGAAACATGGTTTCAAACGCTTGATGGGTCTCGGCAAAGGATGGCCTCTCTGCTGGGTTCCATTTCCAGCCTGTAAGCCAGAAACATACGAATCTGATACTGCAGTGTTCTTTGCTTCAAATGAAAGAATGAATGTATATTACAAAGTGACTCACAGGCTCTCATTAGTTCGTAGACCTTCTCTGGGCATCCCTCAGGTCTATCCATGCGATAGTCCTTCTCAAGTAGCTCATAGACTTGGGACAAATCTATCCCAGGGTACGGAGACATCCCGTAGGTGGCAATCTCCCATAGCAGCACTCCAAAAGCTGAGTCACCAACAAACACAATACATTTATGCAAAAGTCACAAGAGCAGATATCTTACAAGAAGCAGCAGCAGTAGTCCTTCACTCACCCCATACGTCTGATTTGATTGAGAATTTGTTATATGCCAGGCTTTCTGGTGCAGTCCATTTGATAGGAAACTTGGCTCCGGCATGCGCCGTGTACGTGTCCCCCGTCATCAGACGACTCAAACCAAAATCTGCTACTTTCACCAAGTGGTTCTCCCCAACCAAGCAGTTGCGGGCAGCCAAGTCCCTGTTGGAGGAGGAAGACGAGATGAAAAAGTACACAAGATCCATTGGCTCCCCTCATTTAGTACAAAGGAGGAATATCTGGAGACCATTTTATATATGGTGGAATAACACTGCAGCTCCTCAACCTGCTATAAAACTTGCCACAAGAAGAAACCACAAAGTATGCATGCCATAATCATAAAGGAATGCACTGAGAACTGAGTGAACAAAAGTCTGTCGCTGTGTTACGGGATTAACGCTATTAAAAAGAAGGCGCCAGAACGCGGATGCAATTTGAAACGAGAGAAATTCAAGACAATAAAACGTGCACCGTATTGTATTTTGAGGGTTTCTCTTGCCTGTGAATAAAATTCTTCTTCTCCAAGTACTCCATTGCAGAGGAAATCTGAGTGGCCATGTAGAGCAGCACCACAGCGTTGACCTCCTCGCGGTTACACTCGCGCAGGTAGTCCAGGAGGTTACCGTGGGTCATGAACTCTGTGATGATGTAGAAGGGAGGCTCCCGTGTACAGACACCTGAGATAATAACTTCTGATTAACCTACAAGATGCTGGGATGCTTAAAATACCTGTACATGGGTAGTTTAAAAGTTATTTAAAACCAACATAATACAAAAACGGGTACTATTAGAGCTAGGATTTTGCAAGGGATTAGCGGCAGCCTGCTAGGTCGCTCTGCTGCGTGTCGCTGGTGATTTTAAAAGTAATTAGGGAAATGAATATTAGAGTCTGGAGAGGGAAATCTTAGTTTCTTGGTCAATAGCCTGTGCTACTTACTCTTGATAGCACTGGCTTGACCACTTTATGAGCATTCGCTAACACTACTGATGAACGACTCGCGGTTAAGCTCGCGATGACCTTTGAGAAGGCCGAGGGTGATGCATTTTTGGTCCTTCCCACTATAAATGAAAATCTGATTGGTTAATTCATCTATCATTTCCTACATAAACATACGCTGCCATGGCCTTCTGTCCTGGCAATGAAGTCCTAACCAGAGTGAGCAGCTCTAAACTCTTCTCAGCCTAGACACACCAAACAAAAAAATCTAATTGGATAATTATTCAGGACAGTAACGTGTTCATTTCTGAAGCAAATTTGATAGAAAATGAGGCCAAATTAGATTTATATTTAATTTTTCATAAAACATTTGAAATGCTGATATGTTTGACTGTTCCCCCTCTGCTTTATACAGTTTAAAGGCAGGCTCATGATTAAAAAGTATTTCCATCTGATTTTTATTGTAATCAGTGAATAAATAGGTCAAACCAAGGTTTTATAATCAGTCTCAGGACCAGACATACCTAACAGTTGGACTAAATTGGGATGTTTGATTTCTTTCATGACTGCAGCCTCCTTTAGGAACTCTTCTACCTCCATTGTGTCCTCCTAGAGGAACAGAAAACGTAGCGCTCTTGTGGTTTTCCATCATAAACAAATCTTTGTAAATACAATCCAGTATAGAAGGAACAGTAACCGTGCCAAGGCAAACACGCTCTGCGTCGTGTATCCGTTTGCAAAACGACACAGGCTTTACTAACCTTTAGTGTTTTCACAGCAACAGTGAGATTGTACTTTTTCCAGACTCCCTCGTACACCTCTCCATACTGGCCTCCGCCCAGCTTGTGTTTCATAGTAATGTCCGTGCGCTCCATCTCCCACTTGTCATAGTTGGGCGAGACACCGTAGATCGTCGGCTTGTTGCGTTTGGGTGCTGGGTAGTGTAGCGTCGTTATGAGGCCATCCGCTACGGTGGAATGGTGATGCACCAACTCGGCCAGGGTGTTGAAACGACTCTCTGATGATACGTAGAGCTGTGCAAGACGTAAATGGAATAAAAATCACAGCATAGATTTATTTTATGAACAATTCTATACGCATTTAGCACTAATCAGGTTATTTTTATATGAGCCACTACGTTTGTTACCAAGATTCAGATCACGAAATAAACCATTTCAACTAGATTTACAGATACAAGAACTACAGCGCTCTTGAACTCTTGATTCTGATTGGTCAGAGGTTTAATTTTCTATACCAGGGTCGTTCTTCTGTAACGGAATTGCATTTACAGTAAAATGTCACTTTTTTTTTTTAAGTTGCAGTACTCCAGATAATGGTAATTTAAATAAAAATAACACTGTATGACGCATCTTTTTTGACACTTTAAAAAACAAAAGCGTAGAAAAATTGGCCATGTTTAAATCTGAATGCAAAATCTTTTATGAGGAAAGAAAAGTCAGGAACGGAATTGCGTCATAAAAAAATTAAAGCTGTACTGCCTTTCAGATTTTTCAAGGTTAGGTCATGAAAAGAATTTTCCCCCGACACGCAGTTATTTTTGTTTAGTGGACCAAAAGCTACTGATTTTGAATCACAGACTTCCAATTTCATTAGTTTTTTTTTTTTTTTAAATAGAACAATTAATGAATTTAGAGCCGCCTGGCCCTAAATTCTCTGCTATTTTTTTCCTGCTTCACCATGGTGCAATACAAGATACTACGTCATGCATCACGTGGTGGGCTTTCCCTGTTCGTGCAAGGCATTGTGGGATACAAATTTGA
>JAODVO010000021.1:9998303-10013048 GCA_025400055.1 Notarius lentiginosus
AGTATACTTCCTCAGTTTTAGTAAAAAATAAGTATACTCATAGTACACTTGAATAAACTTCTTTTTGCTAAGGGTATCCTGGCATGACAAAGTCTCCCACAGAAACGACATTTAAAACTGGCATGAATAGGGAGCAAACATCTTTGTTCGTGTCTTCTCTGATGCTTAATATCTGCACTTTCAGCTCTTTGACTCAGCTGTATTCTTTACTTGGTGGACTGCAGTCACTTATGTGACTGCGCTGCAACATTTTTCCATCTGTCCACATCCATGTTGGCATTTTTCAGATGCCTCTTTATACAATCTTTGTAACGTAGTTTTGGACAACCAACACTTCTCTTCCCTGTGCTGAGTTCCCCATATAAGATTTTCTTGGGGAGTCTTTCTGCAGGCATCCTATACACATGTCCTACCCATCACAACTGCATGGCAAGGAGTGTTGCCTCATTGCTTGGCATTCCAGAGAGCTGGAAGACATTGTTGGTAACATAACTGGTCACCCAATGCCCAAAAAGTGCCTCAAGTGTCTCATCAGAGTTTGCAATAACTTTTTGATGTGTTTCTTATACAGAATGTATGTTTCTGCAGAGTACAGCAGCCGTGGTAGCAGTACAGTCTGGTATACAGCCCATTTGGTTGATAACCTGATGCCACATCTTCTCCATACTCTATCATTGATTCTGCTGAAAGCACTGGATGTGAGACTGATACAACTGGTGATTTCCTGCTCCATTGTGGTATTGCTTAATATTGTGCTGCCGAGATATTTGAAGTGCTCTACACAGTTCAACACAGTTCCATTGAGAAAGATGTTTGGGTCTTGATGTTCAACATCAGGTGGAGGTTGAAACATCACTTCTGTCTTGGAGGTATTGACAGAAAGGCCGAGAGCCTTGGCTGAAGAAAAACAATCACTAAGTATCTTTTGTAGGTCTTCAGCTGTGTGGCATACTAGTGCAGCATCATCAGCATAAAGTAGTTCCCTGATGAATACTTGGTCTGTTTGGTTTCTGACCTTAAGTCTCTTCAGATCAAAGAGACTGCCATCGCTTCTAGATGTAATGTACACACTGCCTGTTGTATCCTTAGATGTGATTTCGGTGATAGCTAAGAGAAATAGGATGAATAGTTGTGGGGTGAATACGCAGCCTTGTTTTTACGCCGTGAGCTACTGGGAACTTGTCTGTGAGTGAACCATCTATCGAAACTTGGGCATTCATGCCATCATGGAAACTTCTAATGATGCTAATGAATTTCTCCAGGCAGCCATATTTAGACAATAGTTTCCAGAGCCCATCATGTCCAACAGTGTCAAAGGCTTTGGAGAAATCCACAAAAGCTATGTAGAGGGGCGACTCTGTTCAATTGCCTTCTCTTACAGCTGTCTGAGAGTGAATACCATGTCAGCAGTGCTCCTACCAGCCCAAAAACCACACTGTGCTTCTGGGATAATGGTGTCATTCAACTTCTTCAGTCTGTTTGTCATGACTTTTGCAAGGATCTTCCCTGCTATGGAGAGAAATGCAATACCTCAATAGTTGCCACAGTTATCTCTGTTACCCTTCTTCTTGAAAATAGTGGCAATTATTACATCCTTGAAATTTTGTGGAATCTCTTTTGTTTCCCTGAAATGTGTAAATAAAATGAACAAGGACTGATGTAGTTTCTTCCCACCTTGTTTAAAAATTTCAGCTTGAATGCCATCTGGACCTGGAGCCTTTCTGTTGGCCATCTTGGATATGGCACATTCTATTTAGAGAAGTAGCTTTATGGTCTGATATTTGTAAGGAGAGACTGCTATGAGGATACGGACTGGGACATTTTCTTTAATACTTGTGCAAATGCAAACGAGCTAACAGAGACAATAACATCTTATATCATGTTCTGTGAGAATAATGTTGTTACAACAAAAACTGTGGAAATATACCCTAATAACAAGGCTTGGGTCTCACATGAAATGAAGAGATGTCTTGGTGAGAAAAGGAATGCTCAGGGAAATATGATGCTGTTTGAAGAGAAGAGACGAGAAGTGAGAGGGATTATTAAAAATCTAAGCAACATCATAGAGATAAAATGGAGAGACAGTTTGTCACAGGGGACACCCGTAAAGCATGAAGTAGTCTTAACAATATGATGGGTATACAAGTCAGGAAGCAACATAGTCTTCTCATTAGTGTTTCTTTTGCAAATGAATTAAATCAGTTTAAAAGTAGGTTTGACAACTACATCTGGGGTCAGGTCTGACTATACATGCAGCCCTGATTGGCCTGTAGTTATTTTTACTGAGGAAGAGATAGCTGGCTGTCTTGCCAGAGTAAACCCTCATAAAGCACCTGGCCTGGATGGTCTTAGGGGGAGGGCCATAGCTGGGTGCATCTACCAACTTAAAGGTGTTTTCACTAGACTATTTCAGACTCTGCTTGACACACACACTGTCCCATTATCATGGAAGAGCACCACAATCATCCCAGTGCCTGAAAAGAATAACCCTGTCTCACTCAATGACTTCAGACCAATCGCTCTTACCAACATTTTATGTAAATGTATGGAAAGAGCAGTACTGGGGCGTCTGGCAAATTTACATTTGTTAGATAGTCTACAGTTTGCATATAAATCAGAAAGAAATACTGAGGATGCTACTTTAACTTTAATTCACACGGTCTGTAAGCACATCCAGCACTCTGAGGCTTATGCCAGAATCATATGTATTGATTTTAGTTCAGCTTTTAACACTGTTAGGACTGATATTTTATTAAATCAATTGCTAAAACTTGATACCAATGGCCATCTTCTGTTATGGATCAAGGATTTTTTAACTGACCATCCTCAACGAGTGTTTGTACAGGGTAACATATCTGATGAGGCTATTTTGAATACAGGGGTACCTCAGGGCTGTGTCTTATGTCCTGTTTTGTTTTCCATGTACATAAATGAAATGCAAATTTGTAACAGTAATTTCAGCCTGTTTAAATATGCTGATGACATGGCAATGATTGGTCTAATGGTCAGAGGAAATGGAGAGCTCGAGAGGGCCTACGTTGAGCATATTGACCGCCTTGTGGCATGGTGTGGGGAGAGTGCTCTGCTCCTAAACTTTGACAAGACCAAAGAACTTGTTGTCAGCGCTAGGGGAGGGCGACCTTCATGTCAGCCAGTCACTATTGGGGGCCAACATGTTGAGATTGTGAGCAGTTTTAAATACTTAGGAACTATCCTGGAGAGTAACTTTAATTTTAAAGAACATACAGATTACATGTTTAAAAAAGCAAGCCAAAGATCGTTTCTTATAAGGAAACTCAATAGTTTTGACGTAAGCAAAGGAATTCTGAGGATGGTCTATATTAGTCTGTTGGAGAGTGTTATCACATACAATATCACATGCTGGTATGGGAATCTTGGGGCTAGGAGCAAAACCAAGCTCACAAAATAATTAACACAGCCAGTAAGATCATACAGGACCCCCAGAGGCAGCTTGTGGAATTGTACATAACTCAGACAAAGAGGAAAGCTTTGCAAATAGTTCAAGATTCCTCGCATCCACGTCACCATGAATTTGAAAAACTCCCCTCAGGAAGACGATACAGGGTACCCTCAACAACAAGAAACATTTATAAGAAATCTTTCATACCATCTTCCATTATTTTACGAAATAAATAACTAGGTGCCACCTTCCCCTTGTACAACGACACTGCTGGGACTTATGTATTTATTATCGTGTTTATTTATAATGTTATTTATCTTGGGGTCTGTCAGCCCATGGGCTGAGAAGCTCGTGTGTGTCTGTTGTAAAGTCTTGTGGACAATAAAAGACTTCTATTCTTTAAAAAAAAAAAAAAAGCGCTTCTTAAATTCAGACTGTGCTAAACTTCCAGTAAAGCAGCCCAGCCACTAGAATTATATACTAACGCTTACTGTTTCTAAGGCGCCATTACTTTTGTACCAAACATTTCTAGGGACTTATTGAGCAGAACTACACACTGTGGAGCTCCTCACCTTCAAGGCCTTTTTTTTCCCTTCCTCCCCACTTTCAACTTACACCGACGTGACATAATCTGGCTTGCTAGTGGGACGTTAACAGGAAATGCTAGCGAAGATTTTTATATTTCGCGCTGTCACACATGCACTAAATAAAGCCTGGACTTCGTCAGGTCATTTGCTCATTGTTTTTAAAATTTTTTCATTATTTACTGCTAATGTTAAGGGATGAGGTTTACACGGCTAATGTTTTAAAAATGGCGGTTGACGGTACGGCATTGACTCGTGTTTGACCAATCAACATGCAGTTCCGTCTGGACCGATGACCGTGCCCTTACGCCACTCATGGTTCCTCTTGTGCTGGGAGAGAACCTACCCTGAAGTAGGAGCTAAGAGAGTCCCTCAAAAGAGCATTCAAAGAACGACGATTGTTCCCAGTTCCTGCAGTCTGGACACGCAAAAAGGAAGAACTTCCTCCGACAGTTCTAGGAACTATGAAAAAGTTCTTCTGGTCCAAAAGCACCGATTGATAACCTCGTCTTAGGTCTGAATCAGTAGATTTGTTCAGGATCACTTTCTTTCAAGTCGACGACAAGAAAAAAAAAAAAAAAAAGAGATTACGAGAAATTTTCTGCATTAAACATCTATTCCGTGTAGTTCATCAGGTCGGGTCGGCATGGGAAAATTAAAAACGCATGAAGTCGGTGCTCTGCACGTGAAAATCCATGACTAACCTGGCCGCGGCTGCTGTATTGTTTTTCAGCGGGTCGAGTGGAAAGAATGTACGTGTCGCGTGTGATAAAGGAAGCAAATAAAGGAAGAGACAGACAATGTAAGGTAAATACGTGGGTTTCCAGACAGACAGTGACCTCACTCAACACCTTAAACTGTCCAGTGCGATTTCTTTCAGACAGAAGGGTTTAGATTTTGGGGAGTGTGTTATTAGATAGCAACCTTTATATCACATCCTGTGAAAAGGAGAACAAATTTAGAAAATAAATACCATTAAGCTGCCCTACTGTTCATGAATATGAAATTCCCAAGGAAGAAGAAGAAAAAAAAAAAACCCTCGACTTATCACAGAGTTTATCTTAAACTGATCTCAAACGTCCACGTAGCTATTAGTGCAAAAGCAATGGTGCAGTCCAACGTGTTGCTCCAAACTGAAGTGGAAAACTTATTTTAATGGGCCCTTCAAAAACCATTAGTGAAGGGAACAACTGATGGACACAGTGTTCCTGCGAGTCTGCGTGCCGTCTTTACTTTGAATGGAAAAACTGACAAATGAAAAGGAGGTTACTTATAAATGTAGGTCAAGTATAAGTATTAAACAGTGAGGTTAACTTTTAGTAGTAAACTGTCAAATATCAAATCGGACAGATTTTACATTTTACAACGAGACTAAAGGCTTTCGCTGCTTAGATCTCATTGTGAAGACTAGAGGCTTTGGAGGAAGTACGAGTCTGTACATTTCACAAATCACCGGAATGGACGACAGCTTTAAATGACACGACCCCCTGCTGTCTTACCTTTAGTGATGCTGAGCGTGTTGTCACCACTCGCTACGAAGTCGTACAGTGCTACAAACAGATTGGGGTCATTTTCACTGGGTCCCGCCAACAGGTTCTCTTTAGAGTTCCAGCGCGCTGCCTCAGACAGACCAGAGGGCTCAAAATCCGGTCGCTGAAGAGCTTCTGTAAAGAAAAAAGACGGAGCAGTGAATAAGTCAGACAAACACGTACATAAAGAAAACAAACCCATCTTGCACAGTTAAATCACCTTTCATAACCACAACCACTCACTTATTCCACTGACTAATAATAATGAAGACTTTCCGACAACCAAAACTACTTTACTCTTAAAACCGTAACCTTATAAACCACTTAAAAAATCAGTCTTAAAAACCCTTGTTCATGTACTTGATTAACCTGGGACACTTTATTATTCTTACATTAACACCGATCTTATTTGCCCTCATCTCCTAACAGTATGAAGCTTAGTGGAGCATCATCTGATGTTGAAAAACATGTTTTGCATGATGAGAATGAGGTTTGGCGAGGAAACAAGGCCATGATAGTGGAAGATAAACAAATGACAGAAGAACTGGCTGTGATTTTCCTGTTGGGCGAGAACCAGACAAACAAGGGCTGGATGTTCTCACGTCAGATAGGACTGCAAATCCTCATCCAGTTTATTGAAATTTAAGGGGCAGTATATAACTCGGGGGGGATTTAGGGATGTTGAGGAATATCAAAATCATGATGGAATGTCACGTGGATTGAGAGCAGAAAGTGCATGAAGGTTTCATGTATTCGAGTCATGCTGGTTGGATGTGATCAGAGCTCAGAGGAGCAAAAACAGCGTGAACTCTCTTTCCCTTAATAAAAAACACAAAGAGGAGTTAACATACCAAATCAATCAGCAGACATGACCGAGCTCTGAAATCTCAAGTCCACCAAACACACACCACCTAGGCAATCTTAACTAGCCAGCTGAAATAACAAAAACGGCTAAATTTCACAAGCTGAACAGCGAAAACCAGGAGTTTTGGGTTTGTTTGGTTTTTTTGCGCTTAGTTCCACACAATAACAACTTGTGCAATATCGTCATTTTCCCTGCTCAAGCTATTCCATTAAAAACCGACAAACAAATGAAATCATCCAGAAACAAGGACACTAAACCCCTACACAAAATGGGCATTTCCACCATTTCAGGTTTAAGCACAGGACATGAGACTGTATCATCATCATCATCATCATGTGTAGTCAGGAACTGCTTGGTGGCAGAGCTGATCACAAAACCTCAGCAAGATGATGTTTTCTTTGTGAAAACTGATTTATAATAATTCTGCACAGGGTTCAGCACTTGTCCTCCAGGAGGCGCCGTCACATGAAACGCACCAGAATTTATGGATTTCACACACAGAAAAGCGAAAAACCTGACACGAGTAATAATAAAGAGAAAATAACAGGGACAAAATGTTGCTTAGAAAAATTTACTGTGGAAAAAGAAACCTCACGTGATTCATCATAAGCCAAGTGAATTCTCACTGAAAGCGTGTCTTGAAGCATTTTTTCACTCGTACATAGCAATATGAGCGGCTCGAAGCACTTTAGCGCAAGTTGTGTTTAAATACAAAAGGATTAGATGCTGTCATAATGAACTACAGCCGCTACAGAGCCTCACTCTTCATACATTGCCATTAACGCAATATCACGATGGTCAATTTCCAATTTTCAGAGAAGCAGCAGTCGGAAATGCAAGGATACTAAACGGACCAGTCACAGTTGTTGCCGTGATTTGTAGTCACATTTTTCGGGACGTAGAGAACAGTATATGTACTGCAGCACAGATTTGATACAGAAGTATAAACTGGCCTTTTCTAGGACTTTTCTAAATACTCACCATTATTTGTTAAATTTGACCCATAATAATTTATCCTTTTTTCACTTTCAACCAAAAACTGAAAGATGTTCCAACAGAGAACTGGCGGTTTTCTCCGCCTACGCAGACGGTCTGCACCGGCTACTTGATTCCAGAAAAGAGGTGGGTGGGCACGTGTATCGGCTTGTCTTTCAAATGTTCAAGCGATTATTTATTCCACCACAAAATGGTCTTTGATTCGGGTCTAGCATGACCGGAAGTGACACCGTATTTGTTGATCAATTCTCACGCTCCAATTGGCTGAGCTGGACCATGCCGTAACGCATGTAGTTATGTTACAGAGCCAGGCAGCGTACTACAGAGGGTAACTGAGAAAGCCAAGCTTGCGCACACACGCACCTAAAGAGAAATTTCATACACATTTTACGGGAAATTGTTAATAATTAATTAGCTGGGAATGCGCGTCAATTTCAAAAGTTTTCCGGGGCGGGGATGCACCTCTAGACCTCCTTAGCATTAGCACGGCTTGCAAATTACAGCGCCACCTACTACCTTTTTTTTTTTTTAAGCCAGCTACTTCAGAATTTCTGGAGAACTCTGTTCCAGGTAACATCAAAGAGTTCAAAATACCTGTGCAGATCTTTCCAGGTTCATGTCAACTGACACATCTCCTGTTTTTCTTCGGAGGGGGAAAAAAAAAAAAATTCTGTTTTTGGCATAGTTTTGAGTGATAACTCGTACTCTGAGCTCAAAAACAAAACTCGGAAAATCGGCAGCTCTTGTAGTATCATGCTGAGACGATTAAATCGTGATATTACAAGACTAACTTGGACTGCCTTCTGTGAACTCACGACATGTTTACTGAAACTCTGTTAAAAACTTTTACTACCAAAATCTTGTAAAAGTTTTAAAACAAACCAAAAAGACTTAAAACCTGACTCCTATTAGAACTCTTTACACAAACAGCTGTTTCTTCTTTAAAAGCTTTAAATTATAAACTCGTCTACAACAGAATCTCCATCAGCGTTCTTCAGAAGGTTAAACTCCAGCCACCTCTCAACATCCAGACCAACACTTCTCTTTAGTTTGTTAGACCTCGCTCATGCTGCTTTTTTTTTGTTTGCTAGCACTTTATAGATTTTTGCTTTGACATGAACACAGCAGAAGATAAATGGGTTTGACCTTCTAGGGTATCGCTCCACGTTCCTCCACTTCCTCTGATAAAGTCACAGGGTTAATGCTGGCTTCATTTACTTTAACCAGACTTTCTTTTGTGTCTAAGTTGGCAGGATGATGTTTGGCATATGGCGAGGGAAAACCTGACCCAAATTTGAACAAGAGCAGCTCAGAATTTCTATTACTATTTTCGGCTTTTCGAGGTGACTCACGTCACTGCGAGAACGTTATATTTCAGAGGTCAGTGTACATCTGGTCATTTGATTTCCGGATTAAAACCTGGAGGAGTTCATTTTCGTTTTCATTTCTCTTCAAATGAAATATAAAAAAAAAAAGATTTTTTTAACCAACTAGTCATATGGATTGTAACCACAGAAACTTACCACTTAAACCGGAAATTAACCATAAAATAGATTACTCTTTAAAAAAAAAATATGCACCGGATAAGACAGGATTTTTTTTTTAAAACTTTGGCTAGGTTGGAAAGGTCACATGAGGTTTACACATATCCACACATGGAGCGTTGGTATAGATCAACGATGGTCTTCTATATGCTACACACACTCAGTAAAACGTAGGTGTGAAGAAAAACTAAAAAGGGCGTGATCAAAAACTTCCAAGACCGTTCCTGTTGCAAATAAACGGGTCAGCAGGAGCAAACGGTAACCGACCTCAAGACCTGCGAGATATATGTGCGTTTTTGCGATTTTACTCTGGACCTCAAACGTGAGCGGAAAGAATTTGAAACAAATTCCGTATCAAACTCAGGAAATCGGAAACCCATGAAATGCTTTATGACCACGACCCTCGAAAACGTCCAAGAAATTGAGCCATTGTGCATCATCAGATTGCCCCGATTTCTGCCCTACTTGAAGCGCAAATACCATTCCAAAGAAAACACCTCATCAAGCTCGCTGAAGCGTTTCAAGGGTCCGTGTTACCAATTTCCCTGAGTTTCACACAGAATTTGATGTTTGCTCTTTGCGTAAAATTGCAAATGTGTGCGTGAACATCGTCACAAATTGTAAAACCGGTCCCGATGTTGACCATGTGATGTCGCAGCACACAGACTCACGCGAGATGCTGTTTGCTCCTGCATGACCATGCCGCACTCCGAGGAAGAGTCTCGGTATTTTCTGATTGCACCTTGTACAGTATACATCCTCCGAAAGCTGGTGTGCGACAATGCTGATGCCTTTGTAAACTATAGTGTGCTTCAGCATTCATCTTGCTGCTGTATATAGAAAATAAAACTGGATAAATTTGATTGGATAAATTAAAAAAAAAAAAAAACTCCAATTACCTTAACGTGTTTATTATTTGGTTCCAGGACATTTTTTTGTTTCTTAGATTAAAATTAACACAGAGAGAGAGAGAGAACAACTCATTTGAAGCAAATCAAATGTATAGATCACAACCTACTTTCTGAAAGCCCCCCTTTCTGATTTTCCCTCAGTGTATAAAGTGTACTTTGGGTTGGAAACTTCTTAAGTGCTGCTCACCACATGGCTCCTTTGTCATAACGCCAAATATACGGTTAGTGGAGCATCCACAAAGAAAACAGAGATGGAGGTAGAACAGACAGATATAAAAATGAGCGAAGGCTGGAGTGAAGGCAGGTAGACGTAGCAAAATGGATTTAAAAAAAAAAAAAGGCTAGACATAAAGACCACTGTAAATATCTGTAAGACGAGCAAAGAGACAAGAACTAATGCAAAAAAAAGGTTCAAAAACAGTTGTGTGTGGGTTCCCCCCCCCCGCCCGCCTCTCCACTAAGGATAATTTTAAGGCCATAATCATACTGACTTTTTGTTTTTCATCTCCCCCCCCTTTCCTGTCCTATAACTTTTTCATCTTAAGTACAGATTTTTCCCCTCTATTGTTACTAACTAGATCACATGAAACATGTCTTTCTCAGAACGAACCTTCAACGGCGAAATATTAAAGGAAAGTCCAGAAAAGAAAAAAAAAGTTTCAAGCCCATGGCAACATACACAAGTGTAAACATGAAAGCAACTTTTCCTATAGATACACAAGGGAGCGTGAATTTCTCCACACAATTGAACGTTTGCTTACACTGAACATATGCAGGCAATCAGGCTGGAGTCAGATTTCCTAGTATTCTCTCCTCCCTGACTTTTTACCTCCCCCCGATTCTTTTGCTGTGAGCCAGAGCGTCTGGCTTTGCGCTCTCTCGCTCTCTCATATATTCCCCCTCCTCCACTTTCCAAATGGCCAGGCAGAGAAGAGCTTGGAGGCCTCGAGATTTGCCAAAACCTATGATTTTCAGAAGATCATCAACCCAGAGTTTCCTCGACGACACTCATCTGTCACAGATTCTTCATGAAAACCACCACACACACACACACACACACACTCTCCGTCCTACTACTCCCACGCAATACCAAATTCTTACCTTGGAGGTTATAGCTGGAAGATGAGAGGCCTTTTTTTGATTTGCACCCCACCAATTTCAGACAGATTTCCAACATTTTCATTTGATTTGTACAATCCTATTTTCAAGGGAGGGAAGAAAAAAAAAAAGTCTTGTTTTTTTTTTCTCCACCGAGTTTAACGTCTTAGTTAGTTATCAATCATCCAAAAAGCCGACTAACAATCTAAACCCATACCAAAAACAAACAAGTTTAAAAAAAAAAGTGAACAAAGTCAAGAAAACGAAGAAATAAATTTTTCCAAGAAAGCGAAAGCTGGTATCCACATCGCAGGACTCCACAGCTGCATCCACGTTACGACTTTTACGGATCTCTTCTACCGACTTTCCTGTGCGAGAGGCTCCATTTTCTCCCCATTCCTGCTCTGCCTAATCGTTTTTACTGGAAGGAAGGAAGGAAAAAAAAAAGAAGAAAACATCCAAAACACGGGGGGGGGGGGATAAATAAATAATAATAATTACAAAAAAATTAAATAACCCAAGTTGAACAAGGAACAAATTTAACAGTTTGTCATGAAGAGGTACTGCTTCGATTGTGCCATTCTGACGTCTTGAGAGCGCGATAGCAGGAGAAGCCGAGTGCTGGAGCTGCTCTCTGCCAACAAAGGGCCCCTTTCAGGCGCTGCCTGCTGGACTGAATGACATCAGCTGGCTGGATCCTCCCACCTCCCCCAAAACACACACACACACTTGGAAACACACACTTTCAAACACACACATCAACAAAGTGGGACACCAAGGCGCGCTCTCTCTCTCTCTCTCTGGCCACAAGTCAGGCTATGAAAGCAGGAATCTGCCTTTTGTCGCACGGCATGGTTTTTAGCCCCTTCTCCCTCGCTTCTCAAATGTTTACAGCTTGGGAGAATAGAAGAATGGCAAGGGTGCTTGCTGTAAAATGTCATGCCAAGCATTCCTTTTTTTCTGTTTTGTTTGAGCGGGCTAACCAAGCAACAGATTGATTTGAGAACTTGCCAAACAAAATTAAATAAATATGAATAGAATAAAAAATATCTGAACACTGCAAAAAGAAAATTTCAATTGCATCTTGCTGACTAAAAGTTACGGCACTGAATGTTCAAACCGAATGAAAGACTTCAATTTTTTTTAAAACTATCGTCCTACGTAGCTTTTTAGAATAGAACGCCTTTATCGTCACTGCACAAAACGTACAACGAAATTTAGTTAATCATAGGAGAGCAAAGCCATTGCGTACGTGCACGCCGTCACTCTTGGGCGCTTCAGCCCAAGGCCGTCCCATGTTAACTTAACCGCATATTTTTGGACTGTGAGGGAAACTGGAGCACCCAAAGGAAACCCACACAGACCACACGCAAGCTCCAAACACAAAGGCCTCCGTCGGCCGCTGGGCTCGACCCCAGAACCTTCTTGCTGTGAGGCACCAGTGCTAACCACTACACCACCGTGCACATACATAAACTAGTCAAGATTAACAAGGATCAGGCATATTTTGAGGATGTGATATTTACCTACACAGGCACAATAATATAAAACGAAGTCTTCGAATCAATCGAGTTCAGGGCCCTCAGTGTAAATTACCGATTTGGATCGTACTCCACTTGTACTGATCCTGAATTCTTCCACTGATATGAGCTCAATACAAACCAAATTAGAAAAGCGCTCGGAGAACGCAGACCAAGGACAACAGCAGCCGACTCTTTTTATGATATGCAAACCTGCAGCTGCAAACGCAAACACTTTATACATCTGGATCCATTTCCAAATCTATACATACCGGTAGTTCCTACGTGTATCGTGGAGGATTACCAATACCTATGAATGTGGATTGTGATACGGAGTTATCGTGTTTCTACACTGGCTATTTTTGTCACGATTAAACCTGACCGCTGTCGACTGGATTTTAAAACGCATGACTTTGTTGAGCGCAGATTTCCATCTCGCAACATTAACGCGACTAAATTGCGCTCACACAGACACACAAACAAACCGCAACCTGTTTGGTGGCGGTAATTACATCATCCGTTCACAAGCATGACATTTTCATTTAAATAACATGAAGCATGCACCATTTAGTAACGTGCGGGCGATTTAGTTTTAGGTACTAAATTAAGGTAATGAAATAAGTCTTGAAGACATGAAAATAAATGTTATACTCCACAACCTATTTAATGCTATCGCTATTCTGTGTGTACATGAATGTGGATAATCCACAGGACTGCTGTGTGGAATTTGAGGATGAGCGTCCCTCGTTCTACCTCAGTAAAACACTTCGACATGCTAACAAGAACAATGTCGAGTATATGACGTTCCTTTCCTTGCTAGAAGGCAGGAACTCCCATCTAATTTGAAAAAGCAAGTTTGGTTAATTTGCTAACATTAAGCAGCTATATTTTACCAAGTTAGCCTGTTTTCTTTGCTAATTCCAGGTTACATTGATTCCAAGAGTTAATGCAACAGTATAGAAAAAAAGACTTTCACTGGCGTCACAAATTTGTGTTTATCACGCAGCGTCCGCTATATTGGCGGGTAAACGAAGGACCATAGCCATGACAGGCAATGAAGAAAGTTGAGAGGACTGCAGTCAGTACAATCTCTCTGAAACGATAAAAAAAATTTAGATTATACCAGCAGATCACGTTACATCCAAAAGCTGAAACATGCAGGCATCACAGAGCCATATAATTTACCCACAAACGTATTTATTTATTCTTCCCACTGTGCACTCGCTCTCTCTTAAATGCAGAAGAGGAATGTGACGAAAATTAAAGGCTTGTTCTTCTTAATTGTCTTCCTGTTTAACTGCAGCTTGCCATTTTTCTCATCGTTCTGGGTTCACCAGGAAGCGGTGAAACGTTAAACCAGACTTCTCTCCACGTCTCTTATTACATCCAAAAGTGCTACAGGTCTCTGGCATTGTTCTTTTAGATGTAACTTATACAAGTTTATCTGGAGATGTACTGAATTCGGCTTACCATCGCTCACGCACACTTGTGCCAGTTGCTGGCAAACACAAAGTTCACCAGGCAACATGGCCGCATAAACAAACCTACAGTTGCGACTGCGTCACCTGAAAGTCCTCTGCAAGTAAAATTCGAGCTAATGGTAAAAACAGTGGTTATTTACATGACATTTTCCTTCTGATTAATTCATTAGCAAACTACAGTGTACGAGACATGATTATAAACAAAGACTGAACGATGTTTTCAGGCAAAACGGTGCAACAGTTTTCAGAAACCTGCCCATTTCATTTCACCAGTTAAAAATATTTTGCTGGATACGTCCACTTTCAACTGACTAACATTTTGACACATCTATACTTTTACTTTCACTACATCAATTTGTAATCATGATCACAGTTTGGAGTTCTGATGTACTATATACGGTGTTTTTTTTTTTTTTAATGAGCATGAAAAGTATCTCAGTCAATTCAATCAAACGATACTAAACCAGTTCTAATATAATTATCAGAATTAGTAAATCTCACACCTGTCATTTTATATTAGGTTTATTAATCAGTGTACCAAGAGCGGGATCTGGTCACTAAGCAAAAACAGATCATCCTTGTGAAATATTTTATTATTAATAAAAGCAGGGATGAGAGTGGGTGGTCATCAAGATAAAAAGGTATGCAAAGCCAATGGGGGGGGGGATCTGGGAGGGATACCCACCCAGGAAAATTTTGAAAAATAAGGCCTTACAAACCACTTTTCCTGCAATCTGAGCTGTAGTAGATAAAAAAAAAAATCTGTTGTCTTTTTTTTATATATTTACATGAAAAT
>JAODVO010000021.1:11207413-11218396 GCA_025400055.1 Notarius lentiginosus
CAATCTCCTTCGTCTTCTCCACGTTCAGGCGGAGATTGTTGTCCTTGCACCACATGGCCAAGCGGCTCACCTCACTCTTGTAGATTGTCTCATCGCCATTGTTGAGGAGACCCACTACAGTCATGTCACCCGCAAACTTAATGAAGAGATTAGAGCTGGATGTTGGTGTGCAGTTGTGGGTCAGCAGAGTGAAGAAGAGGGGGCTCAGCACACATCTTTGGGGGGCCCCATCCATCCAACTATTATCTATACCGCTTATCTATCAGGGCTGCAGAGGAAGCCGGAGTCAATCCCAGCTGACTTTGGGCGAGAGGTGGTGTACACCCTGGACAGGTCAACAAATCCATCACAGGGCTAACTAACAGACAACCAACCATTCACACCTATGGGCAATTTAGAGTAGCCAGTTGACCTCATCCACATGTCTTTGGACTGTGGGAGGAAACCAGAGGAAACCCATACAGGCACAGGGAGAACATGCAAACCCCACACGGAAAGGCCCCAGTCGGCTTGTTTAATCTGATCATTAAAAACATATTTATGTTCAGTGTCAGTCAATCCACTAGACTAATTTATTCATCTTCGTCAAAGCCTTTGGGGTTGCCTAGATCCCAGGCCACACAATGATATTTTAGTGCCACAACAATGTAATTTCAGAACCGTCAATGCTAGTTAAAAGTTATACAACCTCCCATTTTTAGTAAATATATAACTTATGTCCGAAAGGAAAAATGACCTTAAACCCAGCTTCATGTCAGGCTTGAAGGTCGAAGTTCAGCTTCGCTTCAGTCACATAATGCGGTTTGTTCTCCTATGGTACTGTTGAACAAACTGCTGCCAGTCCAGTGCATCTTACTACATTACATACCGTGTTGTATTTGGGACAAAATTACAGGGGGGTTAAAAATTTTTTGCCATTATTTCATAATCTAATAACTTTGCCAATTCTCGTTCAGCTGACCTCAAAATTTAACAGCATGTGTGGAAACGGATCATAAAATTTTATGGTTTTTATCTTTTTCGGTATAGAAACACCATTTGCTGGAAAGGAAAAGGCGTTGTGTGCGTTAGAGGATGCTTGAACACAGTCGAACAAGACTGTACAGCGTGCATTTATGGGAGAATTAAAAAAAAAAATAATAATAATAATAATAATAATAATAACAACTGTTACCAGAAAAGACTGTTACCAAAGACGTGCTGCAGCTGGACTTGACGTGTGCCGTGTCTCAGGTGGTGCACATATTGAAAATTTGTGAAATCGTTCATGGAATCCACATACCGTTGAATTTCTCATTCAAATTTTGAGGAATAAATCTAATATTGCTCAACCCTAAGCCGGTTCAGTTTCATTTGCCTCGACTATGTAGTTTCTGGGATATTTACATCTCAAATAATATCAACTGTTTTTTTTTTAAACACCCTGTATTTTGAAAACTAAAATAGCCTAAAGTATGCATTTTTAATTTTTATTTAAATACCTTTATATTAATAAGATCCTACCAGGTCAGGAACTGAACTGCAAACGGGTGCTCCAAACCAGCCAAAATTGTCTTTACAAATTTTACCTGGGTTGCCAGGTGCAAGATTATTTTCAAGACAGGGGTAGGTTTCCTGATAACATTGCACTTAAGGGCTAAAGAGCGAGTTTAAAGACGCTCTTAAAAGGGAACCTGAAGGCAAATTTATCATCATCAAAATTCTATTTCTCTCATTTTATTAAATATAAGAATGCATATTTGATAGCTATTTTGTCGCTGCTATAGCAAGTTCTGAGTATTTGAAATACGTTATGGAATATATCAGTCCGCATGTCAAAGCAACGGCCGTAAACGAGATTCGTTGAGACCTGTGCGAGACATCGCAGGACGGAAGTAAAACGTACAGCGCAAATCAAAGGTCGCCGACATCTGCCAACGTCGTCAAAACACGCGCGCGCCCTCCTTCAAATGCTGATGTAATCAAGCTGGAAGTTTTGCTTGTTTTGATAGCAATCAGGAAAGTTTGAAAAAAAAAGTAGGCAGTAATCGTCATTTAAACTCGTTTTTTGTGCAATATTTCGTTTGGGAAAAGAGTTTTCAAAATGGCGGCGCTGACATTTCATGTTTCGAAGTCTCGCACAAGTCCCGTAAAGATCGTGCGGATAAGCGACGCCTGCCGTGGACCAAACGAACTAAATTCAACATGGCTAAAAACCGAATAGGCCGATAAGTATAATATTTAATTGCAATTAGTTGCAATTCGAGTCACGATATAAAAGGTTACTAAAACCGAAAACATAACTGAATAAACATGTTAATTAAGAAATAAAGCAAGTTTAAAGATGACTTCAGTTCTCCTTTAAAAATAACCTGCATTGGATTCCGCGTGCATACTCCGTGCAAATATTTCGCAAATAAATTTTTTTGGAGCCAGGGTGTAAAGGCCATTAGGGTTAAAAGAACGGTTGCCAGCCAAAAATCACTGCAGTAATTATCCGATTAAAGGCTTTTAATTACTACCTTATTTAAATCCAAACTGTGACACTTTTTTTTAAAGCCAGGCAGTGTACATACAAACTCTCACAGTTACCAGATGACTATCCCACCCTTCACAAACCCTAGCTGTATAGGTGAGAGGCCAAGGGCTATGAAAACAGAAATGGGCGCCGCCCAATGCGACCGACGGCATGGAGCGGGAAGGATTTTAGACTAGTGTACATACTGCTCATATTTTGTGATGGTAGCGCAACATTAATTCTGCGTTCAACACATGCTTCTAAAAATCCAAAAAGAAAATGACCCTTCAATTCAGAATTCCTACTTGGGAAGGTCTCCTCACATGGCGACAGCACAGTTCGTTTCACTGGCAGGTTTCCCAAAAGCCTTTTAACTAAAAGAGAGAGAGAGCGAGCAATCATTGTGCTGCTCGCTCTACCATTTAACGATCTTTGTGCTGCGATACTTTTGGAAAACTCAGACAAGTTCAGTACAGGCCACTCACACAACATGAACAGCAAATAAAAGTTCTCTTAACTACGTGAAACGCATTTCCAGCTGTATTAACTTTAGCGCAATCAACACAGACACACTAGTTGGTCAAGTCTATAAACACTCAAACAGTTGGCTGTTTTGAGAAAGCAAACTCCTTATAATGAACACTAATATCTGCTGGCTAGCTTGTGCATAACAAATCGTAGGCTTTCATGGAAGTGTTCATGGTTCTGCCCCACTCCATAGCTCGACTATGTCAAGTTCAACACCAGCCCCGCTCCCAAGCCAGTAAACTTAGGAGAAACGCTGCCTTTGATGCATCACGGGTGTTTAATACACAAGTAATGCTGATTCTTGAGATCTATTCTGCTGCTACGCAGATACTTAATTCCATATAATCAATAATTGTGTCGTTTAATCATGCATTTTATCCATTTGGTTAAATGTTGATGAAAAAATAGCTTTGGTTGGAGGTTGAACGGATTTAAAACCCAAAAGCAAGATCACCACTGGCCATGCAATCTGAACGAACTTTCACAAATGAAAGCTCTGCGAAACCAGTAAATCTTGCCAATCTACTTGTATTAAAAATATATCCAACAAGCAATTGGTGCCTAGGATGACAGAAAACCTAAAAGCATTCACAAAGCCCTTGCTCAGGAAATCCTTGTGCATAAAGTAGTTTCTTTGGACTGTTTCTTGCCCGCTCTTAAATCTTTATTAAAGAGATTACCAGAAGACGCCCTTTAACAGTGTCATTTCTCCTTCGCTTCCTCTCTCTAATGGAGAGGCTGGTGGACTGCCAGCATGTTTTGTGCAGAATGCAGAAAAGGACCCATCATCATTCTATAATGCTCACCTGATTTACTGCATAGGAATAGGGGGGGGAAAAAAAAAAAAAAAAAACACCCTCTAATGCTCGGACATGCTGCAGCGCTCTGTATGCACGCGCTTATGGCCATTTCTCAGGTGATAGGCATGCACAGTGCGAGCCCAAACACGCAGCAAGGAGCTGATTCATAACCCTGTCCCAGAGGAGCCGCCTATATCAGACAGACAAATGCACTCTGAAGATAAGCACTGAAAGCAGGGGGATGATATCATCGGAATGGGAATGTAGAGTAGCATAACATAGTAGAACTCTGAGCCAAGGCTGATGCATGGTTTGTTTCATTTTTTTTGAGGAGAGCCCGAGTACAAATCAGTAACTACTCCTCAGTGAAACATGCAGCCTTTCTTGAAAAACTTCGGTTACCAAATTTAGGATTCACACAAAGGTCATACTCGCACTAGGACTGAGTGCCTTGCGCCGCTCCTGAGAACGATCGCCCCCCCCTCCCTCGCTGGCCTGCAGTTTTTCCACGTCGCACTTTTTGTAAGCGCACTCGGGACCGTAACATCACCGCGATGCAGCTTTACTCACCCACAACTCATGTTCAACAACAAGGTGAGAACCAGACCCATTATTAACCCACATATTCTCCGATTAATTGAAAAGTGCACGCTATAGCGTTCATTTAGGCTCATGCACAGAACTTGAACAACGCCCAGATGCACCTCTTCCAAATGGTCCAAATGAACCACGCCCAGGTGCAGTAAGCCATGATCACACTAAACGATCCCGGACACTGGGGGTCAAATGTACTGGGAGTCGGAGTACACCTTAATACATTTTTAGTGACAAAAATGTCCCATCTGGTGCAGTTTGCAACATGGTCATGATTTAGCATTTCTGCTACACCTAGCAGTATTAGCCCCTTTTACACAGCCTGGTCAAGGCAGGAATCTTGCTCCTTTACTCCGCCTTGCGTTCTGTATCGTTCTGCCTCTGAGCACAAACGACTGGTAGTAGCACAGCCAAAAGGGACAGGCAGCACGGGGTGACAAAACCAGCATGAATTCAACCATTTTGTCTATGGTGTCCAAGTTCCACATGCTTTTCTGCCTCAAATCGCTTCCTACTTCACTTTCTATTGCAACATATTCCTGATCCATAAACATGTTGCTCACACAAGTCTCTCTACTCCTCGCTTCCTTGTTACCTACCTCTCGTTTTCTGTAACACTTTTACTCCCCGAACAGCCAGCTCGGTTTGTGCTCAAAAGACACAAACATGTCATTCATTTTGATGCTGTTACTACCCTCAAACATAAATTATTTAACAGAAGTGATTACATGTTGCATATGATGCTCAGTAACTTTGCTTGTGTTTAAAGAAAGGTATAAATATGAGGCCAAGATAAGCACCTCAACATTCAGTTCACCCTCTGTTGTTTTAAAAGCAGCTACAGCATTCTCAGGGTATTCGTATTTCCGACGTGTAGACGCCGACACTCCTTTACGACACGTCATGCCTCTGTTTGCAGAACACCAGCTCAGAATGTACACACACACCCTGGTACAGTTTCACACCAGCTTTATTTGGTTCTTTATAAAATCACTAAAGCCGGAATCTTGAGGTGCCTTTTTTTACGCCAGTATCACGGAATCTCTGTGCAAAAAGGGCTACTGTGGTGAGGATACACCGGAGAAGATAGGTGCCAATCACGTGCATTTATTTTTCAGTCTTTGTGCTGCAATACAGGTCAATGCTGCCAAAGCAGTTGTGCTACTGATTAATGATGCAAATTCATAGCAGTCCACTAAAGGTGAGCTTGATACAAATCTTCCTGTGCAAATGCCATTCACGTTGATGCAAAACATTGTTACGGCAAACATGATCATGATTTCCTTCTTAAAAGGTACAGCAGGAACAATCATATCAATACAAGTGCTCCCAGATATCCTGGTTAAATTTCTGGGAGGCAGGACGTACAAAGTGTTTGAGCTCAAAAAATATGGATTTATGAACTGCACATTTCAATTAGAATGACTAAAACTTTAGCCTGGTATCTTTAAATCATGCAAAAGTACTACCAGAGAACAAATGCCAGCAGCAGGGTGGAAATTTCTACTGGGTGTGTAAGGTAGTCCGACAGGCAAGGCTGGTCTAAGACTTGTTCTCGACTATAGAACATGGTGTGGAGCGACACCGCAGGAAAGGGGGGAGGGGAAGGAAAAGGAGGGCATCACCATTACACCACTGCACTGGAATTCTCCCAGGTTGGGTGAACTGCACTTCCGAGTAACAGGAACAAGATAAGATGTCGAGCGGGAACCTTTTTTAGCGGGACTTCTTTTTTTTTTTTTTGCTTGCTCCCTCTGGAGAGACAAGTCGAGGGGACGGGACAGGATGAGCCTGTTCTGAGCTTAAGTAAGAGAAGGAGAACCACCTCCTCGTGTCCCCCCCTCTCTCTGAACTCTCTCACACATACACAGGGCTGCGTTCCTCCCCCTGCGAGCTCAGCTGGCTCAGACCCAGCTGTACCCGCTGCCTCCTGGGTTCCTGCCGGCTGCATAGAAGGTTCTGGAAGGAAGACTTCAATAACTTGCAGATCTTCATCCATGTTCTCCAAAAGCACTGTAATGGAATTCTATAACTCCAAGTTCCAAGTCAATGGTTAAGAACAGTATGACGAACCCCAATCAACTTGGAACCAAAGTAGAAAGTATCACTCAATATCGTACAGATCTGCTGATTTTTAAATCGTTTATTCATCTTCAGTACCTGCTTTTTCATGGTCATGATCACAGTGGATCTGCAGTTTCTCCTTGGAACATTCTGGATAAAATACCAATCCATCGTAAGGCTCCCACATCTACAGGTTTCATTTAATTACGTATTAAAATTGCACTCTCAGCTATTGACATACCCTGACCAAAAAAAGGAAGCACTCAAAAACCAAACCAGTAAAAAGTTAATTCTGCAAATCAGCACAAGCAAATGTGAATACTTGTTTAATTTCTTCTTAAACTGGGGACTCCACAGACTTTGGGACACTAATAGTAAACCAGAATTATTAACAAAGTGATATAACATTTAACACATTTATAACCTTAAATGAGTAACAGCTTGTCGGTCAAGTTGAGCAACTAGTCAGTAGAAAACTGACAACTTTTCCTGAGGGTAGTTGTGTTGAAATACAACAGGATAAGGCACTGAAAAAAATGGAAGTTGCTCCAAAACCACGTGTAACAACCTGACTTTTCATTTAATGACTCGAAAAAGAACCTCACTTGTATATTGTGATCCTCCTACAATATCACAATCAGGGATATTAAAGAGGAAAAAAAGGTGAATGTTAACGTAATGAAACTACCACCATGTTTTATGACCGGAATGGTTTGTTTTTACAGACTGGTAAACAGATACCTGGTGAACAGGTCAAACCAGACACCGAGCCCTAATGACCGGACGACAGCAAATTTGAAAGTGTACTTCACAGAAAGGCCACTTCTCACTCCACATCACACGTTGATCAGTGCTTAATAATGAAAAACTTCAAAAATACAAACATGTCCAAGCATGTAATTCTCATCAGCAGTCAGCTCTTAGCATCTCCTCTGTACAACCTCTAATCACACCACTTTCTCTTCAGTGCCCCAGATAGCTGAAAGTGACCCAACTTGCACCAACACATTCAAGCCTGTGCACTGGATCCGTGTTTAATTTAGAGCACAAGGTCCCTAAACGGTTACGCATCAGACTCCAGAACCCTGGAGCACCTGAGAAAGCAGGAGGAGTTGATGACTAGTAACTAGTCAGCTCATGACTTACAGCCAACTCATTGATGAGTATAAAAGGTTTACTGATGGCAGCATGAAGCGAAGCCTAGAGCGCCGATACATTTAAGATCCAATATGGAGAGAATGAAATGCAAACTAAATGCGACAAATATAAGGAATCACCCTCTCTCATGCAGTGCGCTATACAGGCTCTTCAATGTGGTTGCATTATTCACTATATGTTCACTTCATTATTGTATAGTTAACTGTAACTTTAGGATTCGACCTCACTTGACATTTCGGCTTGAAATGTCAAAGCGAGCTAAAACCTTTCCGAAAACATTTAATCAGATGAAAAATTGTGACTCTGCATCCTAAAGCCAGAAAAAAAATGCTATGTAAAACGAAAGAGCATTTGAAGACATTAAACTAAAATAGTGAAAATGTCTGGTGTCATGCTGTCCAGGTGAAAAGTGAGTCCGGTGAGGGTTAGCAAAACGGTGGAGTCTGACTTTACAGTTCTAGCTGATCTGCACTATTTTTAGCTCCAAGTGTACATCCTGGCTCATCTCACATGGTACCTGGACAAGAAAAGTAACAGAATGGAGCCTAGGTGCTTATCTAAGGTTCAACTCACGCAATGGAAATTAAAAAAAAAAAACCACGTATAATCAAGGAATGTGTTACTGCATCATGTAATGCCAGAGCGTCTGATGTCAGCACGCTAGTAGACTCTCTTAGTGCTCAATCTAACTTACTGCAACCTTCTTTTGCAAAAGAAAGAACAAACAAATCCAACCAACCAACCCTGACCGACTTGGGAGAAGCCATGGCCTTATGGTTAGAGAAGCAGCTTTAGGACCAAAAGGTTGCTGGGTCGACTCCCTGGACCAACAGGAATGGCTGAAGTGCCCTTGAGCAAGGCAACTAACCCCCCAACTGCTCTGAGGACGCTGTACGTCGATCTGGATAAGCACGTCTGCTAAATGCAACTTGCATAATAATCTTAATTATAAACGTGATCGACAGTAACCAAGATTTATTTTAAGCTGAATTTTTTTAGATTAAATGTCTCATGATCATATCAGTCTAATTTCATTTTAAATGGTTTCCTACATTACATACAAAACCATCTGTTTATAGTTGAGTCAGTAGGATTTCACCCCTCGGTTCAAGTGAGCAATGCAGCGGCGCTTTAGCGTTTTCAGCATTTTTCATTTACCCAGCTTTGCTCATTATCTCGTAGATGACTCGCTGACTAGTCGAGCTGCATTGCATTCTGGAACTCTCATGTTTGCACCAAAATCTCCATTACTTAACATCATTGTTGGATTTCTCATTACCTCCGCCAAGGAGGTTATGTTTTCGATAGCGTTGGTTTGTTCGCAACATTACGGGAAAAGTTACGAACGGATTGCTCTGAAATTTTTTTTCCAGAGATGTGACTGGGCACAAGTAACAATCCATTAAGTTTTGCCGGTGATCCGGATCACCTTCTGGATCCCGGATTTTTTTTTAAAGGGTTCTCGGTGGAGGTCTGCGCTCTCCGAGTGCTCTTCTAGTTAATAATAACAACTTTCTTGGTTAAAACAGTAAGTGAGAAAAGAAACTTTTGTGTTTAAGGAGTTAACAACCATGAAACCAGTGTGTTATTCCTTATCGTTAAGATCACTGAAAGGCCTATTAAACAAAACAAAAGTGAGCTCTTTACGGCCACAGGATCCAACTTCTCACAGGAATAACAACAAAACAGCACCGATGAACAAATCCGGATCAGAACTACGGTACCAAGCACAGCACGATTCTTTCAATGTGTCAACATATTTACTGTAACTAACCAAGGGTGGACTTTAACTCAGTCAGTCAGATCATGTTCACTCCTAAAGCAACCTCCACTGCACTGCTGCATAGGTTTGATTGACATGGAAACAATTTCTCTGCAGTCTATTAAATATAAATATAAACAGCTGGTTTATTTAGTCAGCTATTCTACCAAAAATCTTATAGATGACACTTTCGGTGGTTGATAAAACGCTTGAAGGCAGCATGGATAGCTAATAAAATAAAATAAAAAGTTAGCTGTTAAAGAAGAAGAAGAAGAAATTTTATTTACCTGAACTACTGAGTCATATGAGCTGGTATACAGCTAGTTAAAAGGACAAGCTATAAAATAAAATAAAATTAGCAAGCTGCTTAAGTCTATTACTCGTGTCCACTTATTTTACTTAGTAAAATAAACCGCAGTGCAAGTTCAGCCTCAATTAATTATATTTCATTATAAAAGATGCAAAAATAACTTTAAAAGACAAAAAAGTGTGCATGAAGCCTTATGGATAACAACAACAACGTGACTCGGTGATATGGAGCTAGCTAGCATGTTGTTAACCTGGAAATGAAGAGTTAATCTAAATCTCAGCAGGTCAAAGTGACTACACGCGTTGGTTAATAAAGACTAGAATATTTCGAGCGTGTATAAAATGTTAAAATATCTTCTAATTCTAAAGAATATATATGAGTGAGTTTGGCCGAGTTTCAGTCCAAACACAGAGAATAAGGCCTCAGATAAGCTAAGCAGAGCAGAGCAGAGCTCGCGCTCCCCCATCCCATCCCATCCCATCCCATTAATCATAACTGCTTACCATTAAAGAGGAAAAAAAAGTCTCTTCTTTTCAATTAAACACACTATTATTTCCTCTGCATAAACAATGTGAAGTAAAGCATCTTAAAATGGTCACACCGCGCTCCTGAGGTACACAGAACTCCCAATTATTAAAAGAAATGGACTTGGAAAGGGCCTGAGGAAAAAAAGCTAACAGGCTAACAGGAGAAAGTGTGGAAAAAGCAGCGCGCGCGCGCAACACAAACCCAGCACTTCCACTCAGACTTACCGTCGTATCTCTCTGCTTGCTCGGCAAGTTTCGCCTGGTATACAAAGTGCTCCCGGTCCATGGTGCTGAGCGTTCGGGACAGAGCGAAAAGAAAGGCTCGGAGGTGGGCGAGTCTGTCTGAGTCAGTCGGTGGTTCCTGGCGGAGAAACACCACAGCAGCCGGACTTCCCGCTCTACCGGTAGCTAGCTATCGCGTCATTTTTCCGCACCCGTATTCCATATAGCCACGCCTCCTGATATATAAGAGCTGCGCGTATTCCAACCAATCAGATTAGAGCATGCGGAATCTATCAAATCAAAACGACTGAGTAGGCGGGGCTAAGAAGAATACGGGTGGGGGAAAAATGTAAGCAGAGGGATGGATGTTCCAAAGATGGCGTCGGAACTCCATACAGGAAGCGGGCGGTGAGCTCAGTGCTTTTCCATACACGCGCTCGTGGCTCACTTCTGTTTCTGCTCTACAACTTGATATGAAAGATATATCTATATATATGCTTACAAAATTTAGGGGTGCCAAA
>JAODVO010000021.1:11224502-11236187 GCA_025400055.1 Notarius lentiginosus
GAGACTTGCTGGAAGCTGGAGAATATTTCCTATGATATTTTAAAAAAAAAAAAAAAGTGTGTGTGTGTATATACATACACACACACACACACACACACACACGTCGCAATGTAAATGCAATAAACGCTAGAAAAACTGGACGTTTGGACAAACAGAAAATGTAGAAGAATTTTGTCGACTTCTGTCTGAAACATCCTGGTTTTCTAGAAACTGTAACTTCTACTACATACATATAACCCCCCCTCAGTCCAAAGCATACAAATACACATTTGTGTAGACGAGCATTTCTGTCTTTTTAAACAAACGGAATGGTCTCTTCAGTTCTGCCGGTCTCTTTTCTCCTGTTTAATATTCAAAGCATTAATTTCTCAGTACAATATCTACCCTTTTCGTCAGGACAAGTGAAGGACAAAGAGCCCGAGTTACGAGTAAAGTCTGACAACGGACATGTAAATAAAATAATTGAAACCGTGGTAGAGAGAGAGAGTGAATCACTGATTAACCTCCTGCTAATCAGGGGGAAAATCATCATTACTCTTCGACTTCAGGAAAAACACCTCAGAATATTAAAGTAATTTCAATAAGTGGTTTAATAAGCATTGCATTTTCAATAAGTGGATTAAAAAGCTGATGTGACTCAACAGCCTTTATGTATTTATTCAGGACTGGCTGAAATTATGTACCATGATGCTTCAGTATGCAACACAACTGAAACGTATGAACGAAATGCAAAACGCATTACGAAAACGCTACGGTCATAAATTTTTTTTTTACTATTTACAAAATGTACAAAAATGAAGCATGAACAGGGAAACGGAACGACAAAAAGATCTAACTGGTTACTCGTTACAGAGTTACAGGAGTGCTGATATCTGATGACACTCATAACGCCCAGATAAGCATAGCATGATGTCATGTCATATCATAATCATATATATATACCATCATCCAAATCACAGTTTTGGTACTGTTTTTAATGCCCCATCACCCACTTCCTCTTATGAAATGCATACCAGCTATATCGCTAGGTCAAGTGGTCACTTGCATTACAACAGGAAGTGGTTAATAGGGAGTCTGCAAGTCCCTATTTCTATTTTTAAAAAAAACTACAATAAAATCACAATGCCTTCTGGGAGACTCAACAGCCATGCGAATGTGATTTCTCAGGACTAAACAGGATTGACCGGACGTATTGTGGGAAAATTGATGAGTGTTAGAACCAGCATCGATACGTCTATTATAACACGTTACTCATATCCGTATGTGATGATATGTAAATGACGTATGCAGCTGCATAGCCGTTACGGGGCGGCGTCTGGCATGTGCTCAACCTCTGTAGTGTCCTGCACGCAATACTGTATAGAAATAATAAAGCCATAAACACTCCTGCGTGTGAATAGACCCTACTCGAGCAGTCGCAAACACTGAAATTCATTTAGGCAAACAAACACCCATCAGCTCATAAAACCGCTTCAAAAACAATTACGATTAGTGGACGTGCCACTATATATACACACAACACAAAATTGCTTTGATCATTCCTAATTTACGGTTGTCGCGTTCTTGCACAGAATGGTTTAGAAAGAATTTGCCCCTTTCTGTAGTAGTATGGCGTTAGAATCATGTCATTACAAGCTGAACTTTAATGCAAAAATCTAAATACGAACGATATTTTTCTGCAGCTTACCGTATTGCAATATGCTACTGTGTGTGTAGAGAAATGGACTTTTCGGTTAAAGCAAAATCTAATAACGTGACAACTATAAGCTTTTTAGAAATGAATTGAACTGACGTTCTCGCTTTTATGCAAACCGCAAAAATTCTATTTGGTACGAGACAAATTCAAAAGAAATTCTGATTTGAATATTTAAACCCCGTATCAGACCTCCGAGAAGACTCTGTATAGCGATATTTAAACATCCTAAACTAACGGAAGTCCCATAATTATAGCTTATCGCTCCAATTCACTCCCGAGCTCTTAACGAGCCGTTCCTGATCATAATCCAAACTCCTTAGTAAAGGACCTGTTCAAACAAAAAACGATGTGACAAGTGAACGTTCTGATCTGTTCGTGACCGCGTGCTGGTCTTTTTATGTCACTTACTCAGCAGATAGAGCAAGACAGCAGTGACACCCCTCATGCTCCACCTGTCTGTGTCTATCTGTACTGCCTTTCTTTAGAGCTGCTGTATCTCACAGAAAGGTCCCTAATAAGGCAGAATGAATGTTATTGCTCACAGTGGTGACTCAAACACCTACTTAAAGACGATGCTGGGGATATGTGAAATCGTAAACCTGAAATGTTAGACTCGATAGTTGCTATTAAAAAGTGTGCTCACGAGTGCTGGGAGAGGAGATTCAAAGTTATAGGTTAGTAGAGCTCGTCTGTGGATCTGATTTTATGGCCTAGAAGGATTACAGCAGGGGCAAATGCAAGGAAATGAAATAGTGTGGATATGCAAATGGTCAGAAAGCGTGTTTCTACAGGAGTTCAACAGAATGTTATTTTGTCACTTGTTCAGTTGGCGCTAGAACTTTCTTGTCTAGACGTTCAGCACTTTGCGTTTCTGACTTTGGCGCTTCTTGTACGTTGCTCTGGATAAGAGTGACTGCTAAATGGCATGTAATGGAGTCAGTGGGCGTGGTCAGTTTTTGTGGAAGTGGTTAGACATGGTCAACGTTTCTGTGAGACTAGGCAGGCGAGAAGGAAGAAAGGGGTGTGGTCAATTTTTATGGAAGTGCGCAGTTTCTGAGGTAGAAGGTGGGCGTGGTCGGTTTCCATGATCGCAGGTAGACGTCATCAGTTTTTGTCTCACTGAATGGGCGTTGTCAGAGTTTCTGAGGGAGTAGGTGGGCGTGGTCAGTTTCCAGGATAGCAGGTAGACTCGATGGAGCAGGTGGGCATTATCAGTTTTTGTGCGTCAGTGAATGGGCGTTGTCAGGGTTTGAGGGAGTAGGTGGGCGTGGTCAGTTTCTTCGCAGATGGGCAGGCATGAAGGAGCATGTGGGCGTGGTCAGGTTGTGTGGCAATCCTTGACTTGCAAGTCACATCAAAGCAAAATAGAAACCCGGATCTCGGCCATGTTGGTGGAGATACAAATGCGGGGTCAAGCGACATTCCATACAAACCAAACATTCACGCGTGCCGTTCGCAACTCTCTTTGTTTTTCCACCGCTTTAAGCGTTCTTTTAGCTCCGCCACATCTCTGTGCTGTATATGGTCGTGGTCACTCGTGACCGTAGCACGTTCCAATTTTGTAGAATTCCGTGTGAGATTCGGAAAGAGGGCGAGGAAACTCTGAGGCTTAGTACGGAGAGGAGACGAGCACGGCTGAACAACATCGGCAGCGCTGATCTAACCGAGGCGAAAACCAAAACAGCTCGTGTTTGCAGTCATCATTTTATCTCAGGTCAGATTCAAACGCTCTCTCAATATCAGCATGGAAGAATTTTATTTCGTGTTGCTAGAATTTTGCTATAAAATGAGCGTTCTCTCTTGTTGTGGTTCACTCGGTCATTGTTATAATTCTAACATGCATATTACCGTTTCACTCCTAGGAGCGCCAGCAAAATTATATGATAGAAATAATCCAGACTGGACACCCACTCGGAGCATGGGCTGTGTTTCGGCCAAGGTCGGACTTGACTTGATTCTTCGGCAGCCGAACCAGACAGAACGTGATATCTGGGTACTCGATGGTCGGTAGAAGCATCTTATCTTCAGAAAAGTCTGACTTTTTTAAATAACATGGGCCAAAACCACATACATCTATCTTCTCTTTGTATTGAATCTTCGCTCGAGCGTTCAAATCTTCGGAAAGTGAGAAAATTCAGCAATTGTTTACAGACACGCCTTCAGCAGCCGCCATCCTAGTTGCTTTGTATATCCACCACCATGGCAGACGCTCAGGACGCAGCACATTTTGATCACGTGGCTGCAAGTCATCTATAAGCAGGCATGGCATATAAGAGTTTCGATGCAAGTGTGTAGGTGTGGTCAGTTTCTGACAGAGCTGAGTGGACATGGCCAGAGTTTCTTTTGGAATGAATGATGAATGGATGTGAATAAAGGAAGGGAAAAAAAGGAAGCTTTTCCTAAACTCTGTCAGTATCACGAGTTCTTCCATTCCTACTAAAAAAAAAAAAAAATCTTGGAATGTGAAGTCCCAGCATTTCCTGAGGAATTCCTTTTTTTTTTTTTTTTCCTTTGAGACAAGTTCCTATTAGCAAACAAGTATTTCTGAAAGAATCTTTTGGAAATGCATCGAGTCAGGAATGAAAAAAGGGTAAAATACTAATGTAACAAAAAGTGTTGAAAGAAATCAAAAAGTAGAGCATTAACACAGAGATAAATTTAACATGTAATGGCACATTCCCCCCCCCCCATCATCATCATAGTTTCTGTATCTCAGTACAGACGGTGACTGATAGCATCAGTACCACATCTGAACGTTGCTCTAGGTGAGGACTGTCCACATTTAGCATTTGTTTTGAAGATGAGACCGTTTTCGCCCCCTCTCTCTCTCTCTCACACACACCAGGCTTGTGGCAGTCGATCTCTTCATCCAAAAGTTCCTACTCCGTATGAATTCATTCACCAGGCACTGTTATGACTAATCTGTGAGTCTCATTACATGGTGCTCTGGAGCACGGATGCGTATACACGCACTACACTATGGTTTCATGATTGTATAATAAGTGAAGTTTGATATCGGTGTGTGGAGATTGTTGAGTATTGGGCTGGCTTTTAGATTTAGCAATTTTTACGTACACAAAAAAAAAAAATCCACCGGGTTGAGTGGAGAGAACTGGAGCAGAGTGAGTGTGTGCGTGTGCGTCTCAGCTCTCTTCCTCAAGCTGTTGCTGGTCGAGCAGACGGACGTGTGTGAAGGGGAAGTGGCCTTTCTTGCCCTTGCACTCGCCTTCCCACTGGCCATTCACGTTGATCTTCGTTACCGTCACCAAGTCGCCCACCTGCAAACACACAAAACTCACAGCTGTTTGATGCACTACACATGCTGAGAACGAATAGTACGAAGTGAATGCTAAAATCATAGCTGTACACAATGCCTCAAGAGATACCAGATCGGTCAATTCTCTCTCCTTGAAATGTGTCGGTAGCAAGAAAATCCAAGCACAGACAAAACCTGAGCATGCACATGAACTGCCATTTGCACCAGCTTGGCTCCGAGCTACCATCTGCACAGACCAGCCCGCCCTCCTTTTACACACCACCATTTCTTCTTCGTCTTATCTGTCTTAAAATCCATTTGGGTGGCTCGCTGTCTGTTTCTTAAATGCTATTACTATGAAATGACAGGCTGAAAAAATATCACATTTGTATCACTGAAATAAGCGATTTAAACCCAAACAGCGTAAATGCATATTAAAGTGTCGTAGTAACTCCTTTATTTATATAGGATTATGATTTGAAGCCAATCAAGAGTTACATCAGGCTATATTAGTGAACTATGCACAAATAGGATACGATTTTTTTCCCACCTGAAATCACTATTTTCATAAAGACCAAAATTCTTGCTTAAATGTTCATACATATTATTCATAAATAAATCTATTCATAACCAGGATTTAATGGAAAAGCCTGAAACATAGGCAAAACAGTGTGTACATATTGTGCTGCTTCAATACACCAAAATAGGAAAAAAAAAAAAACACGGAGCGTGTACATACCTCGAGTGCGAGGGCCGTCTTGTCGTATGCGTTGGGCACCCTCTTCTGGATAGCTTTGGCGTACACAGGCCCGTTCTGGAGGTTGGGCAGCGGCGTGTTGACCACAGGATGGGCGTAATCCAGCTTGCTAGGAACCAGAGCTCCGTTGTCATCCAGAGCGCTGACAGCAGCCACCGCCTGCCCTACAGGACCTCCACCTACAGTGGTTGGCGAGGCAGGTCTGTATTTCTCTATATAGGGCACAGGGATCAAGCCTTTGCGCCCGTCGGCATTCTGAGCGCTCCACCATTGCTCCTCAGTCTTCTCGAGCACACGCAGCACGTCACCTTTGCGGAAAGGCAAGTCCTCCTCGTCGCTGCCGGGGAAGTCAAAAAGTGCGCGCACATACTCGGCCTCTTCTTGCCTCGCTGGGACACCAGTGGGCGATGGTCCGATCAGGCTGCTGTGCTTGGAACGTGCCGCGACTGGTTCTATGAGCGTTGTGGTATCCAGATAATGGATCTTGTAGAATTCCAGCAGGCCTGGGAGTGTATCGAATTCCTGGTCGCCAATCCGGAATCGAGATGGAGCAGGACCTGTTTTTTTATCATGCAGATAAGGAGATAGATCGTTAGAATGCTAGTTATAATCTGGTCTGTCAAAAAAAAAAAAAAAACAGGAGGCAGACTTTTTTGTACTAGGTTTAAATGCACAGTTCAAGAAAAGGTTCAGAATTTGCATTCACGAACTAAATAAGAACAGAACAAAAAGACACCAAGACTAATGTTTTTTTTTATGGTAAAGTTATTTGTGACACTAAAGATGTCACAAAGTCCCCTTGAAATCAAAATTGCCATTTTGTACAAGCCTCTGTGTCTTAGACACAAATATGTGTCACTATCTACATAAAGAAGACCGCGAGTTGGCCTGGTGGTTAGCGTGGCCACCTCTCGATCGGGAGATTGCGAGTTCTACTCGCGGTCGGGTCATACCAAAGACCATCATAAAAATGGTACCTACTGCTGTCTGGCAAGGCACGTTGCAATACGGATGCGAGTGGGGAGTCAAACTCTTGTGGCTATTAGAGGACTAGCTCCCCACTGTAACCCTAGCTGTATAGGCGAGAGGCCGAGGGCTATGGAAACGGAGATCAGCGCTGCCTAATGCACCCGATTGCATGGTGCAGGAAGGACTTTAGACTTTTTAGCAACAGTTATTAGTGTAAATGGTGTGTCGTTTTAGGGTTCCACAGTACTGTGAAGCGGCTTGTATTTTTGTATTAGGTTAATGCTTTAGATGGAACATTGTTCTCCAAGTGGCTCTAGTTTGCTTTTCAGTAACTGAGTCCTTCGGTGTCTTGTGTCAGCCTGTCGCATAAGAAGCCCAGAGTTTCAGTTCCCTGCCTTCCTGTTTTAGTTTTTTTTTTTTTGTCTTTATATTATTTAGCTTTTCACCTGACAGTGTTCTGAGTAACAGGAGTCTGCAGTGCAGAAGACAGAAGTGTAGTTTTGAAACTTTCATTGCACAGGTAATGTGTCAAGGCAGGTTTCACACTTTTTTGGTCTTTTGCTGCTTTTTTAAAGAGTATTGAGAGTTCAGTATATTTTACTTAGTGTGTTTATTCATGGTTAGGCATACATGAGACACGAGGAGAAGTCTATAGAGAAATACGGTTCCTTTTGCGGTTGAACGAATTTAAAATTTAAAAATTTTCAGAATGCTGAGCCATGGCGCCACGGGGCTGCAGACAGCAGGAGAACGGTTTATGCTGCGAGTGTCGTGTAATGACACAAGGGCCATGTGGCTGATCAGAAAGTAGCCGTAAGATGTAGCTTTGCAGTGGGAATATGGGAGGGCACTATGGGAAATTTTAGCTATGTTCACATTCAGCTACTGTACCATATACAGAGGCTCTGGGTGCCTCAAATTCATAAGATGATGAATAATTTTCTTGGCATCGTTTATGGACTTTTTAAACAAGATATTTGTTATTTTTGTTCAACTGGCAGATTTAAGCCACGTCAGCTGTAACATTCATTGTCTAGTATAATTTTTACTTTTGTTCTCTGGTTTGTTTCACAAGTTTCCATGACTATATGAAACCTTTATAAATCCACCAGATATAATGGAAATTGCAAATTGATGATACCGTGCGTACCAGTGTCCCATTGGGGTACGTTTTCCCACAGCTATTTATAGCCATGGAGCTTTGAAAGCAGCCTGTTGTGTAGGAGGGAAACTCATCCTGTCGAGGTCGGCTGAGAGATGCTACATCAAAAGATGGATAGTACTGGTCATAATTTCGTAGGCTTCTCTAGCTTGTACGGTATCTGGGATCGAAATAAGAGTACTCCTTTTTGCTTACTATAAAATGGCAATGCAGTAGGTTTTGCTAACACAGCTGGATGGGTTATTCAGTGCAGTAATTTTAGCTTAGGCAAGGTTTGATGTTCAGTGTAGAAGAAAGGACCATCTGGTACTGTAAGAAAGAATTGCTGATTGATCAGGTGTGCATCTCTAATAGTGCTACAAAATCCTATAGTACTGAAAAATCCATTTATCAACTTGTGTCTAAGGCTAAATTGAGTCCACAGTCCCGTTACACACAGCTTGTTTGGTTTACTTCCTGCATCTGGGTCAAGTCAGTGTTGGATCGCGTTCCCACTGCGATCAGTCCGTTTAGGCTGAATGCATGCTACGTGATTTTAGCCCTGGTTTCGCTGTTGTAGACTAATTTTGGATTAAATTTCAGACTAATTTTTCACAAACTATTCGAAGCACAATAATAAGGCTTGTGTTAGAAATTATTTGGCATGTTGTATCCAAAAGGTTCGCTTGGAACAGCAAAAATAAAAACCAACACAAAATGATTCCAAGCAATACATAGTGTAAGGTTATCTGTGCTACCTCTCTCTCCCTCTCCTTTTATGCATCCGGTTCTCTTTGTAGGACGGACAGTTTTTGCTGCTTGCGTCTCTCCAACCAATCCTTCCTCCATGTGGATTCCCCCCCTCCCATTCAAAATAGTGCAGAAACAACCACCACAGCCAGTTGCTCAGACTCTAGCTTGACAGTCCCATGATCTTGGGGATCAGGTATGCCTTGTCTAGGATCTCCAGGTTAAAGATTGTGCAGTCTGTAGAGGAGCCTCCAGGTGAACGATTGCTTGGGTAGAGTGCACACTGCTACATCCACAGAACAGATTGTAAATATGTACGTGTCATGTGATCACTTCAGCATTTCTAAGACTTTTAAAGGTTGTGACGTGTCCAAAATGCGTTAAGGTTCACTTGGAGTTAATTGTTTTGCTCTGGATAAGTCTCTTATTTGTGTGTGGAACAAAAATCTGTTGACGTATACATTCGGAATGTCAGTACCCTGACTTGTTCAGACAGGCGCCTCATCCATGTACCTATATAACTGCAGAAGCAAAGCAAAGATCTTTCTAGACTTGTTCATTGACTAAAGGTGGAAGAAAAACTTATTTTTAGCAAGGCTGTAATATAACGTGCTTTGTCCAGAGTAATGGGTATCCCAACAAAAATGTTTTGTCCCCCCCCCCCCCTTCCAGATGAGATCCTGGAAAAACAGAAGGCTCATGAGGAGGAGCTCGATGAGGCAAGACAGAAAGCTGGAGAGAAGGACAGCCTTGGGTCAAAGGTCAACGAGGGGTCTGAGGGTGATAACATAGCCTCATCTATTGCCGACCTGTCTTCTTCTCGGCCAGACTCTGAAGACGGGAATTTGGCCAGTGACAAGCTTATAGCTGATGGTAAGGCAATGCGTTTGTTTGTCAGTTAACTGCTCATGGTACTGGACCTCACCTCACCTCTAGCTTAATGGTGAGATCAAATGGAACCTGACTGGTTTGGTCAGTGAGGTGAGCTGGAAAGGATGTTTGTGTGTTGTGCCTGTTCCATAGCCCCAGCTCCTCCTGCTGGTGAAGAGAGTAACAGTGCGTGTGAGCACCCTCAGGCCGACTCTTCTGGCCCGTCTAAAGCTGACCCTCCACCCTCATCTGCTGCAGAGGACCCTGGCGAAGGGGCACAGAGGGATTGGGCAGGTACAGGCATGAAGACGTGAATCTGGAAGTCATTTCAATTCATGTGCCATGTATTAAATTGGGCTTTGATCGCTCTCTGCTTCCTCCTTTGAGACATTCCTACATGTTTCCAACTTAAGTCATCTGACTTAAACATTTGGGCTGCTGTTGTGTTTGTTCTATCCATTTAATCCATCCTCATACTTGCTTATACTCTCTGAAGCATGTCCATATTGCTTGGTTTCTTTGTCTCATAGCCTTGCATCTCATGTTTTTATGAAGCACTTTGTTGGCTCTCCTGTCTCACTAAGTCCACGAGACAGTAAGACGCTTCGGTTTGGCCTGCTTCCTGAGCTGCTTCTTGCTTGCATAATTCTCCAAATCTCTACTCCATTTACTTGGTACAGTGCAGTCTGGCTGCATGCATTGCTTAAGCCTCATGGCATGGGATTTGGCACTCACAGAGCACTTTTAGGCCAAGGCGAGCATCACTGTTGCACTAACCCTCTTCCAGCCAGTCTGAGAGCCGAGTTCTTTTGGTCCTGCGGGGGAGCAAAAGCCCTTTCTGGTGCAGTAGAGAGTCAGCTCCTCCCAGCTACCTCTGCTCAACAATAGTGCCATAGAGAAGCACTGGCCTGGTGCCATCTTCACTGTGAGCTTGAACAGAGATTCACTGGCATGCTTTCCTTCCTGCAAGTGCATAGCTTGGGATGTGTTCATGTATTTGATGTAGATTGTGTTCCTTTTGTTGAATGTGTCTCTGGAGGCTGACTGTAGCGTGTGCTCACGTTCTCTTTCATACATGACTGAGTCTTAAAATGGCACATACATGCTTCCTGTGAAAGTTATGATTGAAGAAAACTTGTAATAAAATGACATATATAAATTGAACTATTTTCCAGTATCTATACTAGTAGCTTAGGCTTGCTTTATTTCAGAATTGTCAGCAATGTCAATTTTTAAAAACATAAATGTTTGATGTGCTCTTCCAAAGCAAAGATCCAGTTATGCACGAGAAACAGGAATGTGCTCTGTTTTGTGTGCGCTAGAAAAAAGCTCTGAGTCGGGTTGCAGAGGCAACGGAGAGCCTGTCCTGGAGAGCGAGCCACCGCAGATTGCTGATGAGAACAGCTGCAGCAGCCACTTCTCAATTTCTGACTGCTTGAGGGTTCCTGAGGAGCCGGACCTCGCAGACCGTTCTTCTCAATCCTCACTTAACAGCCAGGACGATGCTGGTACATGCAGCAACACGCACACCAACAGGGACACAAAACAGACACCCAAATGAGCATTGAGATTTCCTAAACACGAGTCACACACGTGCAACATAAGTTAAGCACCAGAAATCTTGAGTTCATTAACCTGTGTATATTTAATCAGTTATAAAAACTAAGTTAAATGTTATATTCAGTAGATTGTAATATATGTGAATTAGGGGTGGTAAAGTATACTGGTGTGATCAGATTTCTTTATGTAATACTAATTTTACAGTACATCTCTTTTTTGTTACAAGTTAAGGATATTTCAAATCAGGCTTACTCTCAAATTTGAAAATGATCAAGAGGTTCAGTATCTCACCAACATTAACTAAATTATAATGAGGTAGTTGTCCAAAGAAAATAATTTAATCCCTGAAATGTTGCCACGGGTTCTTTTTTTTATTCATTTTTTTTTAAAAATAAAGGCTGTAATAAGCAGACTAGCTGGAAGTCCTTCTGTACGCAAATCCACATAAAATATAAGCAAGCAGCATTGCTTTTTGTAGTTTGTTTTTCTTTTTAATTAATTTGCCTGACAGTCTGATCCAGGTGACTTACAGTTGAGGCAAAATCCAAACACACAGCTGAATGGGTTAAGCCAGGGGTCGGCAACCCTAGGCACGCGTGCCACAGCTGACACGCTGAGGAATTTCCAGTGGCACACTGACGATGATACACAAACCTAATTATTCAACACATTAAAAATGTTCAAAC
>JAODVO010000021.1:12101479-12111984 GCA_025400055.1 Notarius lentiginosus
TGCTCTGAAATTTTTTCCAGAGGTGTGACTGGGCACAAGTAACAATCCATTAAATTTTGGTGGTGATCCGGATCACCGTCTGGATCCCGGATTTTTTAAAAGGATTCTTGGTAGAGGTCTGCGCTTTCCAAGTGCTTTTCTAGTTATACATTTAAATTGCTTTTTTGTTGTTTTCATCTGGAAGCTAGCAAATTTTCACACCTATTGGTCAACACTTCTTGTTTTTAGTGTGCTTTAACAATGAAATTGACCATGACTATCATCTGTGCAGTGGAACAGGGATCACTGGGAGGTGAGCGGCAAATCCGAACCCCACCTGCCAAACCGCTTCTTCATCCACCCGGACTCGCCCGCTTTGGGAGAAAGGTGGATGCAGTATCCGATCTCCTTCCATAAACTCAAGCTCACCAACAACACACTCAACTCTAAAGGCCTGGTGAGGACACTCTTATTAACACACTTAGTACGAGTAGTAGTAGAAATAGTAGTAGTAGTTGATATAGTTACATATTAAAACAATTGCTCCCTTGAATTAAGAGGTTTTAATCTAAATCTCAATAGCTTAAAATTAAACTAATACATAGGTCTGTAAAATCTTCCATTAGAAATTTTTTTTTAAAAAGCACCACAATAATGAAATAAATCGATGAGAATTACTTTTTTTAAAAACACCTCTTGACCCAACACTAGGAACGAAATGATAAACAAGCATTAAAAGCTACACCCAGGCCTTTAGCTGTAGATTACACATGCTTTTACATGATAGCCTTAAAACCTCAAGGGTGACATCAGCTACAGTATTCTGACCAGACTTCAACTTCAGTACTTATGTTTTGAAGAATGTATTTGTTTAATTCAAGTGTTTATGCCTTCAACTACATGTCTCCGGGATTTTATAGAAAGGTAGAACTGTATGGGGCCTAAAATAAAACCTTGAGGTACACCATATTGTATTTTTTAGGCTTGGAACTCATTAACACTAAACAAACTAGTTACAGTCTCTGAAATAAACACTGAAACAAACACACCGAGTGTACTATAATATCTGATAGTGTTTAAAAAAAATTGTGCCAGTGTTATATTTTCATAACTTTCACTGTAATATGACTAAGTGTTCTCTTTAAATGGGTGAAAGTAAGAAATTCAACAAGATGAGGTTTGAAGGAGCACAAAAACCAAGTGTGTACAGTAATCCTGAATGAGTTAACTATGTATTACATTATATATATATTTTTTTGGGGGGGACATGCCTGGATCCAAAACCTTCATGCGTTGATGTCTTTGTCATTTTCCAATAGGTAGTGCTTCATTCCATGCACAAATATCAACCTCGTCTACACATAGTGCAGGCTCCAGACCCTTTTGGAGGCCACAGCGGTGGATACCTGAGGTTTACCTTCTCAGAGGCAGCCTTTATAGCAGTCACGTCCTACCAGAACCAAGAGGTAACCGCAGTCATACTGATTTTCGACCAACAGGGAATGGGTTCCTGAACCGGTTCCATTCAGGATTCTTTGAGCTTTGGTGCCAGCTCATGACCCAACCAACATTTTCACCAGTTTTGACTGGAACCGTTGTAATCAAGGATGCATCATGAACGAAGGGTGTTGTATAATTCACAACAGGAGTAAACAGTAGCAGCAAGATGAATGTGTGTATTGATTACCTGTGAGCTTTTATTCAGTTATTGCAGATATTTTTTATTTCATTTTTTCTGGAGATGGTTCCTTTTCCTTTGTGTTCGGCCTTACTGTGCTCCGCTTCCTCCCCAAACTAATGACACACCTATTGATGTTCTCATGGTTCATGCTGGAAAAACCAGCTATCTTGGTTTCAGATGGGAACCAACTTTCCAGGTTCCGAACCAATTTATTTTTGGTCGAAATGCTCCCAACGGTTCAAAGTTTGGTGCACGAACCAGAACAGAACCCGTTCTCTGTTGATGGAAAAGGCGTATTAGTCAGGTAACCCTAATCGGTTTCCCACATAAAAATGGATAGATGTTCCAGAGGCTAATTTTCAAGCAACTGTAATATCAATTGAACTTAAGATAAATAAATATATAGACATACATTGAATCTTCAACATGTTCGCCATTTTAATATTTAAAAACAAATTTCTAAACTTCTGAGTAGACAAAAGACATCTAGAGAGAAATGATGACGACCCTAAGTGTCAATGTGCCATCTAGTGGTTTGAATGAGACCAGAGCAATATATGGTTGAGACCTTGGCTCCAGCATAAACAATTTTTGTGATTAATTTATTGTTTAAAGCTTTCACATGGGTCAGTGTTTTTGAGGTGGACCCAGGTAGTGACGGATCTGTCTTTTCTCCACCAGATCACAAAGCTGAAGATCGATAACAACCCCTTTGCCAAAGGCTTTCGTGACAATGGACTTGGCAGGAAAAGGTAACATGTATAAGACTGGGTTTACAAACAAGTAGTGGAGAATATTTCAAAATGGAAAGACAGACATGGACAATCTGTTTTGACCCCCAATTAGGTTTAGAGATAAGGAGATGCATCAGAGGTCAGATTCAGGGCAGCAACAGAACACGACACTAAATCATCAAGGTATCTGTAAAGCACCATACACACCACAGTCATGCACACATGGTGACCTTGACGTAAAAACTTTGTGAAGTTATTGATGTATAAATGTTTAAAAACAAACTTATTCCCCAATATAAAACATTTCTAGTGGCATCTTAATAAAGCAAAATATAAAACACAATTAATAAAGAAACCCTTCACTGACCCAAGGGTATAAACAAACATGGGGGGGAAAGTGATTTTTAAAAATAACTTTATATTTGGTACTTTTCCTTTGTGTACATTTTCCCCAAAGAACTAGGCATGTAACCATACATACAATAAATTGCGATACAAATTTATGATTAAAATCTATAAAATAAAAAATGAAAAATCACAGCTATCACCAGGCTGCATGATCTTCGCTTTTTCCTGTCTGTAATCGCGTTGTTTAGACAGCAGAAGGCATGATGATAAAATAGCAGGAAAGCACGTGACTTCACCGTAGGCAGAAGTAACACAGCTTCACAAAAACACAAAACAGTTCTAAAATGAGAGAGCTGTTGTATGATTGACTGTACAAACAGATTTAACAAGAAAATCAGGAGCTCTCTTTTAACAGACTGGAGAAAGATAAAGAAAAGAGAAGCAAGTGCAGGTGGTATAAATGTTCATAAAAGTTTATTGCAATTTTTTCTTCTTCATTTTTAAGAAAAGGAATATTTTAGTTAATAGGCTATTAAATTTTACTCCAACTATTTACAAAATGTGGGTAAATTACTGCTGGTTACAAAGAAAACTAATTTAAATTTTACAAAAGGCACATTTATGCTGATCAAGTGTATGAAAATAAATGTTGGTAATAACATTTTCTTCACTTAATTTTTTTCCCCCAGAAATATGGTGGGAGAATCAAATCATGAACCCAGTATAGGGAGTCGAATTGAATCACGAGTTGGTTGAATTGTTACATGCCTGTACAAAGCAATAAAAAAAGAAAAAAAATACAAAAGTTGATTTAAAAAAAAACAAACAAAAAAAAAACATCATTTTAATTTGTAACACAGAAACATTTGGTTTAGCATCCTTATTTCCTCCTTTTCTGTCCCAGAAATGTGAACGAGCCAAATTTTAGATCTCTTAATCCAATTTAAAAAATAAAAACAAAAAGCTAATTTATTATATTAAGCTGTGTAAGCAACCTCCCAAGCCACCAGGGGGCACTGTAAGAATGCAGGATTAAAACAAAAGCAAATAAGTAGACCATTTGAAAACTACTCAGGAAATCTTAAATATTTTTTTGTAATATAAATATGATTGTGTTTCGTCTTCTCAGCAAGTCTGCTGGACACAGATGAGGAAGATGAACAAGTCTCCAGCTCAGCGGAATCCACTTGTGCACTGTGCCTACCGGTCATGAAGGCTGCATCCGTGCTGGTCTCCAACCCTGCATCATCAGCGTTTACGAAGTGTGGAGGTGTGGGATTGGCCTGTGGTGAGGAGGGATTGAGCCAGAGCACTATTGCCCATCAATCCCAGCGTATACTCAAGAGCAAGAACAAAGACGCCAAAAGGTGAGATGATGAACTCCATGCAAAGTAATAGATTAATTATTAACCTTTCATAAACTTTTTACGTTATATTTATTTAAATTCGGTACAAGGTAGTCTAACAGGCTTGAATTGCCCCTGTACCCTTTTTGTCCAGGCCCGATATCAATCTCCAGTATATGCATGCCTCTTTGCCGGAAGCCCACAGCACCAGAATGCCAGTGCCGCCACCGCAGCAGCCGCCATGTTGCAGCTCAGACATCCAGACTCCAGCTGCACACCAGATTTACTCAACCCAAGCCAAACTCCACCAGTCTCTCTACCTGGCCCCCAAACTCAGCCAAATAGAGCTACCTGAAAGCGTCTTTAGGAGCCTGGATTCAAATCCAAAGCCCCTATCTGACATTTACAACACAATCCAGACACGAGTGGTAGCCAAGGATTCACAAATTAATCCCCAACACGAGCAGACAGCCTCAGGCTCGAATAGGGAAGCGAAAGCCCTGATTTCCCCAGCTGTCCAGAACTGCAGTGTGGCATTTTGCACTGAACAATACCCTGGCCATATAACAGAGTGGCCTGCTTTCAGTGGGAACACTGGGCAAAGTAGCACTGAGCCCAGTTCAGTGGCATCTTCACACTTGGGGGAATACGCTAGAGAAAGTGCTGCTAGTTCATGACTCAAATAAAACCTCCGCATTCTTTCTCTGAGCAGGAATATACTGGGAATTTGTTTGTAGTGGTTATATGAATAAAACCTAAAATCAATGTGCTTTTTCCCCCCCAGTTTTTGTGATGATACATGCTTGATGATGATGATGATATAAAGTTATCTGGAGTTTGTAGTATTTTCTGATTTTCTCCTCAGTCATTATATTGCATTAAACTACGAGCAGGACTATGATTAGATATTAACCATTAAAGGAGCGGTCTGGGACGTTTCAAGACCCCCTGCTGCTTCCAAAGGGAATCTCAACTGCAGTAAAACCAAACAGAACTTGACACCATTGGTGGTGATTCAGACCGAGGAGCCAGAACCACAGACAGACAGACATTGGTGATCTGGTTGAGGATACAAACTTTCCCTGTCCATTCAGGACAGCAGATCTACTGGAGGTCCTTGTGTTTCAAAGTCTTTCTTGGAAATGCAAGGTCACAGTCCTCAACTGGCGATTCTAACCAAGTTGCCAAACCTGCATAGGTTATCTGGCTGAGGGGAACAAATCTCACCATCCATTTGAGATTGCAGAGCTGATCTGAGAGTAAAAGTAGTAGATGAAAGCATGTTCTTCAGGACCATCGAAGGCCCACAGAGCAGGGCCTAGTTGCTGAACAATGCTGTACAGCATCAATGGTAGGAAAGAAAAAGAATACATGAAGCCAGTTTTGGGCATCCTGTTCCAGCGGGCTTTCAAACTTGGGAAAGAAAACTTGATTTTGTACTGCCGAAGTAGTTCACCAGCACCTCACACCAAACCTTCTCAAGAGAAGAAGATTTTTCCTCCACAATTCGTTCACTTGTCAAATCCCACCCAGCAGCTGGCTCTCCTCAATCACACAGCAGATAACAGTCAGGAAAGATGGAGGCTAGCACATGCTTCCTCAGAAACGTCAAGCCATCCAACCTCATCTTTTCAAAACCCGCATGAACACACTTGGGGGTGGTGATGTTTGCACTATCTGCCCTTTTTCTACGTACATTTCCTCACAGTGATGAGTGATTGACTAGCGTCACTGTGACCGATTGGGAGAGTATACCATGCCTCCTGCCCACAGAGTACAGCCCTTAGCCCTTGATTCTTGGTCACAGATGCCTGTGGCATCATCAAGAATCTAACAGGTTGAATATTTTTAAACATTATAAATACAGGGACGGATCTAGACCGATGCACATGCATTGATCAGAAATACACGTGCACCACTTGGCATTGGTTTACTTTATCGCTAGCTGGCTACATGGGTTACAGCCATGCTCAACCAACAGACCAATGGTTCAGGATCCGACCACCTGTAGTAAGCGGTGATGCTTACTTGAACTAATTACCTGTGATGCATGACCTGAGACAAACAACCTAGGTCAAACCAATTAAATGCTCCAGAAAGAGGTCGACATGAATAACAGGCCGAGCTGCGGTCATAGCGGACCAAACCTGGGCTATTTCAAAAGGTTTTGGAGAGAGGGAGGTGCCTGTAAAGTTTGGCGGGGCTCGGACTATTCGTGGCCGAGTTATGAATTTTTAAATCCCGGTGTGCGTCGCGGCTGGAGCCAGGGCTCATATTAAAACGTTTTTGGCGAGCCACACTCACACGGGGCTTCGGGGGCGAATAGCGGGCTGAGCCGTGGCCGTAGCAGGCCGTGGCTGCCCTCTTTGGAAAGGGCTCGGCGTGCTCTACGCCACTGTGAAAATCCATAAAATTAGTGAAAACATTTCTGCAAAATGTGCATCTGTCAGATTCTTGGGCTGGATCCGTCCCTGTAAATACCACCCTCAAGGGCAAACATTTTTGTTAACAAGCTGTAAAAGGTTAATGTTTGATTAACTGGAGTTAAATTTTTTTTTAATTAGGGTTTAGTGTTATCCATACATCTGCATACATGACCTAATATTGTTCTACATTAAGACAAAAACAATTCAGGTTTCTGGCAAGCATTTTATTCTCATTAGATGTTAGATGCGTTTCTACATAAATTCTTGTATTAAATCTTTCGGTATGGGTGAGGTACAGGTATACAGTAGCGAAAGGCATTTCACATTTTGACATCTCAGCATTAGCTAAACAAGCTCAAGGTAGGATATAGTTAAGGGAGTTAAAAGCGGTTTGTGAGTCGTGTTTATTCATGATTATTACAAAATATTCCATTGTCTTTCTTGCCTTTTATACAGCATTTCATATATTTCAGACACAGCTATATTGGTCATTATATTTATAGGTATAGTTTCATTCCATTAGTATTGATCTGAAATAACAAGCAAAGGTTAGAAATACCTGACATGGCTGGTTGAAATGTAAATGTTCGAATTAAATGATGAGATTCCCAAACAATTTCCAGGAGATGAGGGGGGGAAAAATAAAAAATAAAAAAATAAAAAATGTGCAGCCTTTTCAGCATTTTAACTTCCAATTTATATTCATTAATTTAATTATAATTCTCACAGCGTCGAAATCAAAAAAAGTACTGTACTGACCTAAACACGTCCTGAACATTTAGAACAGCAACACGTTTGCAGAACAATGTACTTACAGAAAGATTATAAAAGACTATTAGATCCATTACACCTTTTCAAACATTGACTACCTGTTTCAGGTCTTCACTGAACTGAAAAAGAACAAAAAAAAACAATAAGCCGATACTGGGTCCCACTCGGGCTGTGACGGACTCTCTACGCTGCAGAACTCTCAAAGGGCTGTGTGCTTTCTCCCAATACAGTATGCGGATTGGTTAAAATTCAACACTTAGTCAATTAACTGCACAGGGTGCACTGGATATCTGATTTTCACATTAAACCACAGGACCACAGGACACAGATCACAAACATTTAACACAAAACATGCATGATATTCATTTTGCAATACTCCGCAACAAACTAAAATCGCTTCAAGGCTGTTTCACACACAGCATCCTTGTCCTAGCATTGTTTAACCCTGACATTTACTTTAAACATAATATCGACGTGAAAGAACGAGGACACAAAATGGTAACTGTTAACACTATGTACTAATACAAGTCAAACTCAAAGGAAATTAAAAGATTTAGTTTATTATAATAAAACTGCAGATAGATGTACTTTAGCTAATTTAGGCAGTAGATACATTTTCATTTCATTTTCTATACTGGTTATCCGTTGCGGGTCGTGGGTGGGCTGGAGCCAGTCCCAGCTGACATTGGGCGAGAGGCAGGACACATGCTGGACAGATCGTCAGTCTATAGCCGACACACTTGGTGATTACTTGTAGCTAAAACGACAGTTAAACACCTAAATATCTATTATACGTACGTGACCTCAAGTGACAATTTACATAAATTTGAGAAAAATTGTAGAATTTGGAGTTTTGCTTTACAACAGACCATTATGTATGCATATTTATAATATTGCATTTTAGTTGTAATCCGATAACGCACTTTTAAAATGCAAAAACGGGCAAAAGAAAACTGAGCAAAAAGTAAATTGGTGCGCCTTTTCACACCTGAATGAATCTGATGTGGTTCAGTTGAACAGGTGCTAGTGTAAGAGCTGAGGTTATTCCCTTATTCAAGTGTAAACTCAAAAGTAAAAACAAACCCCCCCCCACCTCTTTTCTGACATGCCAGTTATTATAACTCTTATAGGTTAAAAGATAAAATGTTCAAAACTGAACACAGATGGGACACTCTCTCAAGTGCAATTGCTCAATCTTTAAAAGATCAACTCGCAAATGCAAGTACTGGTTTATAACTTCACCGTTCAGGTGGTATAAAACGAACACCAGTAAAGAGGATGAAGAGTATCACGGGAAATTCTAAACAGCGGGCACAGTCTGGTCCGACACATAGATGGCACTAAGGATAAAATAATACCTGTACTTTCAGCCAGGATGAAATAATATCCTGGTAAGGCATTAAAAAGGGCAGTTAAACAGTGTCTAAAAGGCCAAAGAGTGAAGAATCTTCATGCGTGAGCACTGGTCATTTTCTGCAACAAAGGTATCTGCAAAGAGCAATCACAATCAACTTGATTCTGGCCGTTTACCTCATTCAACAGCTAAATATACATTTAAAAAAAATTAAAAATAGTAAAAACTTGGCAAATCAACTGATAAAAATGTATTTAAAAGAAAAAAAAAAAAGTGATGTGCATTACACATTGCTATTTTTAACCTTAATTTTTTCTTCACTTGTATATACAATTCCAGTCAAAAGTTTGGACACACCTTATAATTTAATGTTTACTTTTTTTTTTAATTAAGACATTTCATGTGTTCAAGTAATGATGGATGTCGTTTCTCTTTACATAGCAGAGCTGGACATTAAGGACTGCCCGATTGCCCAGGGCAAGTGTGATACGTCCTTGACGTGCCCAACCAGGCAAGTTGGAATGAGCATTCGGCTTTTTGATCTTTTATTTCAGTTCCAAAAAGCGTCCCTTACTACGCATCCGCCATTATGTCTTGGCTGTTTTCTTCGTCTTGGTTTCATTTACTGCTTTGCGAGTTATTTTATATCCCCCCCGCTGTTGTAGTATGGTACGCATACTGTTTAGACCGCTTGTGCATGTCGTCATGCATCACGTCATAATTACAGCTGGGGTCAGACGGACACCGTCTTTCATGCGAGCAAGGCTTAGTCCGTCTTCGATACGGTTAATTTTTGTGCTGTTTTTCGCTCGTTCAAACAGAGAAATAGATAAAAGGCATTACCGTCTCTCTGCTATCAAGAAAAACGTTAACAAATAGAAGCAAATGCTTCAAGAACAACGAGGAAATGAGTGGTTAAAGACGACGAAGACAGGAGCTCAGCCTGAAAACTCCAGAGAAATTCACGATTGTATTTAAAATGCATTTTACAAAGTCGGAAGCGAGTATGAAAGAGAGTTTGCTTAAGAATTTCGTTTTATTCTTTTCTGCTCGCATTCATGTTAGCTCCTTCATGAAAGCGTTATTGTCCGTTACAAGAAAAAAGTAACCAATAACCAGACTTCATCTCAATGTGCGATCTTCATTTTATGTTGCAATTCACAACTATTCTATGGTTTTCTGGGGGAAAAAAAAAAAAGTAGTACTCACAAAATAGGGGGCAAGTGGAAAGTGGGTTTAAAAGTTAATGTCGAGCCCTACATAGTTGAGCGGTTCTTAGCATAATATGGATTACTACAGTTGTGAAATAGGACAATTTACTGTATGATCTCAAACACATTAAGGCGGCGAGAAACTCGTTCACTAATTAACTTTTGACAAAGCACGGTGGTGTAGTGGTTAGCACGGTCACCTCACAGCAGAAAGGTTCTGGGTTCAAGCCCAGTGGCCGACGGTGGCCTTTCCATGTGGAGTTTGCATGTTCTCCCAGTGTCCGTGTGGGTTTCCTCCAGGTCCCCCCACAGTCCAAATGCATGCGTTTAGGTCAGGGGTGGGCAATTACTTTTTCCATAGGGCCACATGAGAAACAGAATTTTGTGGAGGGCCGGACCAAAAGGCTGAACTAAATTCTGCACAATATTAATTGTATTTCTTTATATAAAGCAGTAAATAACACTGTTTTTACAAGCTGCTAAGAGGATGGAAAAAACGAGGTTGCCTTACAAAAAATGTAATTTATTCAATCAAATTTCCCAAAACAATGGTTAACAAAATGTGAACGTTTGTACCATTTTTTTTCAGTCACATTCACCCCAAAACACAATAAAGACATCACAATATTGTCTTTCTACTCCAAATATCAAGCAA
>JAODVO010000021.1:13517297-13527333 GCA_025400055.1 Notarius lentiginosus
TGTCCAGAAGAACTGTGGTTGGTTCTGCAAGATGCTCAGTAAAACCTACAGCTCATTTCTGCATAAAACTGCACTCATTGTACCTCAGACTACTTTTTTTCTAAAAACAAAACGTTGTCTTACACCAGATATTGACTTTGTGTCATTTTTTTCATTTCTTATGGCTTACTGCTGTTTACAGTATATTTTTTTAATGTTGAAACATTTCATTTCATTATTTTAAGCTATTTTTTGTCTACAGCATTTATTTACATGTGCCCAGGACTTGGTCATGGGTGTCAAAGTCTCAGTGATTCACATGAGGCACGAATCCCAATCCCACAGAAGAGCTTCTGTAGCACAAACTGCTGAAAAAGTTAATGCTGACTACAACAAAAATGTGTCAGCATGAACTTTTTCAACAGTTTTCAGCAGTTTTTTCAGCCTTGCGTTTTTCAGCCATTGTAAAAGGATCATCAGTGTTCTACACGTCACCTGTCAGTGGTCATAATGTTATGGCTGTGTGTGTGCACGCGTGTGCGTGTTTGTTATAAGGTCCACAAACTGAAAAAAGAAAAAAATCAGAGTAATTTATGAATAGCCATTCGCAATGATCAAAGTTAAGCATTAAAATCTTGTAACTCATTCTGGTAATTGATATCATGAATTGATGAATTGCAGTATTGTTATTGAGCATTATGAACAGTCTTTGGGCTAACCTACAGTCCACTGTGTACAAAGTGCAATATAAATGATTTTTATTACTTTCCTGCATACTGACTGTATGATCAATTTCATAGATTAAACCGGCTAACGTCTCTATTTCTGATTAATCTAAAGTAAATACAATTATCAACTTGTTCAAAGTCGTGAAGTAATATTTTATTTGCATGATACTATCTGCTGAACTCAGGGCTGAGGGGACATTCCTGACTTTCTGGTTAGGAATTACAAATTAAGGGGGGTTTCCTTCAGTTTTTCCAAGTTGAAGTCCCAATTGTTAGCTTTAGTCAAATGAAGCATTAGTGCCTGTATTAATGCATCATTATGAAAACATTATTAAGTATAAATATATTGCTTGTTTGTGGAACTTATAGTAAAGTCATATATAAAATGCATTTCATCACATTCCTGTATTTTATATGACAATAAGAGCTGACTTTTTTTTTTTTTACCCTAGATAATAGCACAGCGCTCAATGGTATCTCCCTGAGCAATCTCATATCCAGTGAGGAAAACAGAACCAAGTATTTTCGTTATGAAGGCTCTCTGACCACCCCGAACTGTACTGAGTCAGTGGTATGGACAGTGTTTGAGCACCCCATCCCACTGAGCAAAGACCAGGTGAGATGCTTATATTAAAGGTCCTAATACACGCTTGTATATTTTTAACGATAATGAGATATCAAACTGTATAGTGACTTTAACCTGCTGTGTATGCGTTTCTCACTGCACAGCTCTCAGTATTCTCCTCCTTGAAGTTCCATGATGGCAAGAGCATGATCAAAACCTTCAGACCCGTGCAGCCACTCAATGGCCGTCCAGTGTACCGTTCCAGCAGCACTGTCATCATGCTCAGCTTCACTCTCCTCCTGATGTGTGTATGTTCAGCTCTGGGCCTTTTCCAGCACTACTAGAGGATGAGCCGAGCCCCAATCTGGCAGCACCACACACATAATCGAAAAGTTAAACGGATTGACTTCTGTATGTGCATATCACAGTGAACGCACTTTTGTTTTGGCCTCCATCTTGGAGGTGAGACTTCATTTCCATGTAGGCGCATGATATGCTGGTGCTTATCTGGAAAATAACTGTGTTCATTGCTATCAATAGAAACCCAGCTAAGTCCTTAGGAGAGAGGCAGAAAGGTTACAGATGCCTGGCCTTTATCTGTCTGAGGTAGAGCCAAACTGGAGCCTCATGCACACACACACAAACGAGCAGTCAGCATGTGACCATTCGTCTGTCAGCATAGCATAATTATAATATGTATAGGCTAGATTTGTACACACACACACGCACGGCTAAAGAATGATGAACACTTCACCAGGATGTTCTGAGGTTAATGACATTTCTGAACCAAGCCGCTTCATGAATTACAGGCCACAAGTCAAATCTGATGTTATTCTCCACATACCCCCCACTCTGGAGATTGAACATTGGCAGTGGCACAGGCCATAAACGTAAAACGATTACAGTCACGTACACACAATATAAATAGATAAGTATGATCATTTAAAGTGCATTGTTGCTGATTTAAAGGCAAAGTTCAGCCAGCATTCTGCCCAAAAAAATAAACCCCAAACTATTTCCTTTTCGACTCATGTTCAAAATTCTAAGTATTTCCTAACAAGCTGAAATTATTACAAACATTCAGAGTGGAGTCATTTTGGAGTGAAAAAAAGCAAGTTGTTTCCTTGGTGTCATGGCAGAAGATAGTGCCATTAGCATGTCGTATTTTAACATTTTTATCATGCTGAGAAACAGCAATTTCCTTAGGATGAAAGTTCTCAGAAACTGTCGATGCCAACACCTGAGACATTTACTTCCTCAAAGACAGTGCACCAGTAAGTACACAGTTCTTATAATACTTCTATTCTGTTGGAGCTCGATCAGCTCCAGGGCGCCATGGGGGGGAATTAGGACAATTCTAAGGGCCCAGCATTGACAGAGGGCCCTCAGAGGACACTATTAATATTATTACCATGTGTAAGTTAATTTAATACAAATATTTTAATAATTTTGTCTCTTAAAATGAGCAAAGACAACAATCTTCTGGTTTGAGTTTCCAATTTCTGCAAAATTATTAGGATAGATCGTCTTTATATTTCACCCCTGTCCCTATTCATTACATGGTACAGTCTGGTGTTGGCAGAGCCAGAGCGTGACACCACATTAGGTTTGTTGCTTTCCAATCCAGCACGAACGTCAGCTGCACACGGTAGGAACAGAATTGATGGTGAACCTTCAGTAGATTGACACCGTCATGAAGAAGTCGGGTTACCAGAAATGTGTGTGAGTGTGTATGCGATATTATATTCTTTCATAGAGCCCAGAATTTCTAGCAGTGCCCCAGATCAGCTCAGTAACATCAGAACTGAATTAACTGCTAAACCTGAATTAACAGCAAGCCAGTTAGACAACTCAGCAGCTAGCTAATCTAGCTAATGTTAATTTGTCCAACTAGCAAATTGGCTGCCTGACTAGCAGGCTAATAATTATGCATATAATAGAACATAGAAAGAATGAATTAATGAAATATTACTAGTATATATCAACTGGCATTTAACAACACCAGCCTACACACTAATTCAAACTAGCGAATGTTACCAGCAAACATTTAGAGGTTGATTCAAAACTGACAATTCGTCACTTCAATTTTTACTGAAGCAGCATAATCCAAACCTCTCACAGGTTTTCTGTCTCCGGTGTGGCGTACAGTCACTTTGGAGGCTTTTTAAACTCCAAGCTGAATAGATTCTACTGTTTAGGGGATGGATGTATATCATAAGGCACCTTCGCAATTTTGTGTGTGTGTGCTTTTGTTGTCATTGTTTGTACCAGCGTGAAAATAACTTTAATTGGTATAAAAAATGCGCCAGTGTGCTGTTGTTATAGCTTCTTCAATGAAAGCAGTTCAACGAAAAATAACCAAAAGTGGTGGGATTTTTACACAAAATATCACAAACTGAGTCAGCTGGCTTGCTGAAATTTTATAATCTTGTAACATATGGAGTGAGTATGGAAAATATAATCATTTTTTTTTTTTCACAGGGTGTTTCAAAAAATTTTGATATTATTTGAGATGTAAATATTCCAGAAACTATATAGTCGAGGCAAATGAAATCGAACAGGCTTAATGTTGAGCAATATAAGATTTAGTCCTCAAAATTTGAATGAGAAATTCAAATGTGGATTCTATGAACAATTTCACAAATTTTCAATATTCGCGCTGCCTGAGACACGCACACAGCCTTCCTCTTTGAACTTTTTGTTCCATGTCCAAATCTGCATTGCAGTTGGTGCATTTTTAGACAATTCTCTCATAAATGCACGTTGCACAGTCTTGTTCGACTGTGTTCGAGCATACTCTAACACACAAAACGCCTTTTCTTTTCCAGTCAATGGCATTTCTATAGCTAAAAAGATAAAAACAAAAAACATTAAACATAAAATTTTGTCCAGTTTCCACACATGCTGTTAAAAATTGAGGTCAATTGAACGAGAATTGGCAAAGTTATTAGATTGTGAAATGATATCAAATTTTTTGAAACACTCTGTATTCAAAAATGTAGTAAAATATAATATAATGATAAACTACAGCACCAGTCAAAAGTTTAGACACACCCAACTACTATGAATGAGTGGGTGTGTCTAAACCTTGGCTGGTACTGTAAATAGCCACAATAACTAGGTTTATTATCTTATTGTCTCTCATAGATGGCCTTCATACTTTAGCAACATCAGCATGAGCATTCTTAAAGATTACTTGTAGGAATTGTCTGATTCTAGCTCCAATTTTCTGCATACGAATCTGTGAAAATGTCCCCACACGTTTTGCATTTTAATCTTGAAGCTGTTTTGCTCCTGATCTCCGAAGCATCATCAGACCTACTAGTACAATACACTTTGCACATCTCATGGTCTCTCTACCAGAGTGAAGTGGCTGATTTATTTGCTTTTTTCACACGACCAGTGTTCATGTTCGGTTTTCTGTGGGTCTCAGAAGCCCTGAATGTGAATGTACTGTAAATCTGCAGGAAAAAAAAAGAATTGCTAAGATTTACAGGAAAAACAGCAAAGAAGATCAACCCAGAAATATGATATGAAGACGCACAAACCTCTATTGTGTTATTTGTACACCTTTACTGTATTTATTTTGGTGTATGTTAATATATAGAGCATTGTTCTAACTGGTGATGTAATTTATCGTAATGTCTCAGCATTTTTGATGAAGTTTAGTATATCCTATGGAAATAGAAAAAAACTGAAAATGTGATTGTTTTGTGATTTAATTCTAACAAAATACTGAATGATATTTTCTGTAAACATGTATTTATATATAATGTGATTATATATGATGCTGATCATTAAGGAGATAAATATAAATTTGATTGCAAATGATATAGAGTTCCCAATTTTATAATGAACTACTGACTTGCCTTTCATGCATTTATTATTATTATTATTATTATTATTATTATTATTATTATTATTATTATTATTATTATTATTATTATTCAAAAAGCGCATACAGATTCTTCAGATGGGTTTTATTACTTCAAATTGCATGATTTTTTCTAAATATCACTTATATTCAAAAGTAAATGGATTGTCCGTGTGTAGGAATACAAAAAAAAGATAGAACATCATGCTTGGAATAAAACAAACAAACAAACAAACAAACAAACAAACAAACAAATAAAAACCCTCTAAATATAGCAATATTCTTGGCATGTACATGTGCAGCTGATTTCTGAAGTTAAATAAAACAATATTTTTTAAACAGTAAAACAAAAATGCAATGGTGTTTGCTGGAATCAGGCAAATTTTTTTTAATTTAATTTGGGTTTTTGCCTAGAAAGTTTGTGAAGAAATACCAGAGACATGCTGCACTGAAAATGGCAAATCATCTAGAGGTCAACATAAATCAGAATATTGGTTTACTGTATGTTAAATAACAGTTCTGTTCTATAGTGATTTTTAGGAGCTTTTGAGGTGTTACATCATTTATTTTCTTAAAGACAGCCTTAAAATGACTATCCATTCATGTGGGCACTATGCATGAAAGGGTTAAATGGCCATATGCTTAAGTTAAATATACAACAAATTAGTTGGAAAAATGAATTTCCATCCAGCTATTTAAGGTTTTATGCTAATTATGATGTGCAGAGGTCCTGTATTGTACACACACACACACACACACTTATATATATAAAGTTATTCCACGAAATCAAGTCGTACATGAGCTGATAGACGACAAGGTGCGTAGCGTCGAGTCGGCTATAAGCCATGTACGATGAAATTGACTGGAATAATTGTTTTATTCTATCCACATTCACTGGATTTTGAGAAACAGAGCATTTTTTTTTGCAAATTCGATAAATAAACACTTTATACAAAATGTCTGACAAAATAATTTCCGCTCAGAATGTAAACAAACCGGCGAAATGACAGTAACAATTTGTCAAAAATGCAATAATAATAATAATAATTCTTGAAAAATTAAAAAAGATGTGTTCTTACCGTCAAATACTTTTATTCCATATTTTGTTGCTTTTTTTGTATTTTGTGGGGTTTTATTTTCGAGTAGAGGTTTTTTTCGTCCTCGGTTGGCTCAGCAACACGCTCAGCCATTTTGTTTTTCTCTACTCATGGTATATGAGCTGATAGCCTAGTCGTAGAGTAGCCAATCAGAGCGTGCGATTGCTCATATCCAGTATACACACACACACACACACACAGGATATTACAAGTGGTGCAAAGATATGAAATCTGTATAAATCACGAGTGAGCAAAGTAAACAAGTGAAAATATTTTCAACATGAGAAGATAAACTTCATACCTTCAAGCCAATGTGTGATTTTCTTTTTATTATATAGACACATTCGCAAACAAAAAGTACCCAAATTTATCAAAATAATTCATCAATATCCTCATATTGAAAATATGTTACTCAGTGTCTTGGATGTAGTGCATATGTTTCCCAGTAAAACACTTGGGTCTATAAAATTAATTAATTAATTAATTTCACATCATAATTAGCATAAACCATGAAAGCGTATTGAAATAGCTGTGTATATATAATCTGTAGAAATATTAATTTCCATATTAATTGGCACTTAAAACCTTTTTGTCTTCGTTTGTGAAGTTATTTAAAACTTTTCATCTTACTATTGTTCTTTAACCATATTTCCTCAAAACTAATATTTTCCCAAGGTTTAAATGCATTTTTCTGCCTAACCTCTGTTTTATCAGGTGCCTTGGGGAGAAATTATACATTTATCCTCGGTGTCATATTCCAGTCTAAACAGCAGCCAAATGGGAGAACAGCAATACACATTACACCATAATGAATTTCAAATGAGCTGAATTTGAAAGCGTAGTGTTATCACCCAGAATGTCGTTAAACCGAGGACAAGAAACTAACTTTTTTTTTCATATTTGTGCTGGAAACAGCATTGCGACATGATCACCTTATTATTATCATAGTTATAGTTTGGTTATTTTATATTTATATAATACATTGCATCCCCTATTCCCTATTAAAGATTTCTGTGCAACACAACATCCTCCTGTGGTACTTTGTACTACACTTGTCTTTTGTAAAGACCAACAAGCTGAAGGCTCTGAACTTTCCAGACCCCTATCTGATTCATCTAAAACCTTCTTCTACTTTGGGATTACCTAATAAAAAACAGACTACAGTCTCTCAAGTGAACAGCCTAGCTATCATCTTCCTGCCTCAAGCAGAAGACATGCAGGTCTATAAAGCCTTTTTGTGACTGGAGAGCAGCAAAAGCAGGCGGTGAATGTGAAATCTCTCTTTCCCTCCCACTTTCTCTCCAATTTCTCAGCTGCAATCCATATCCAAGTGATTCTCATTCTCCTCCTTCCACCTAGATTGATGACTGAGCCACATGAATAAAGATGGGGGTTTAATCACATTCCCAAAACATACCAATCAGATAACAAATGTGGGTGGGACTTTGTAAAAAGGCCCTAGGCATTATATAAAGCATTTCCTATTAAAGACTCTCCAAGAGTCTTCCTCTGGTACTTCATCCATAGTAATAGAAGTAGAAGGGTCATTTATGCCAGGTTTAAGAAGGTCAAACTAATACATGGACAAGAGAGAACTATTATCAGTAATATTAGGGCACATCAATATGGCTCTGTGACTACAAACAGCAAGTGGATTGTTACAACAATGCAGATTGTGTGAGCAGAGGTCAGGGTATTGACCTATAACCTTTGACCTGTACTGAAACTACAAACATCTGCTCATTTCCTGGCTCCTTGGAGCTACACTCACAGGCCACTTTTAAGTGCTTGGCGAGATTCAGTTACAGGTCAAAAGGTTATAGGTCAATCCCTAATATATTATAATGGCCCGTGAGTAGTTTTTTCCTCTAAGGAACCAGGAAATGAACAGATGCTTGGTGAGATTCAGTTACAGGTCAAAGGTTATAGGTCAATCCCTAATATATTATAGTAGCCAGTGAGTAGTTTTTTCTCTAAGGAACCAGGAAATGAACAGATGCTTGGTGAGATTCAGTTAGAGGTCACATGTTATAGGCCAATCCCTAATATATTATAGTGGAAGGTGAGTATATCTCTAAGGAACCAGGAAATGAACAGATGCTTGGTGAGATTCAGTTACAGGTCAAATGTTATAGGTCAATCCCTAATATATTATAGTGGACAGTGAGTGTATCTCTAAGGAACCAGGAAATGAACAGATGCTTGTAGGATTTCAGTTACAGCTCAAAGGTTGAAACTTGTTCTTGATTCTAAGATTCCTGTTCTTGGCTGGCAGGAGTGGAACCCAATGTGGTCTTCTGCTGTTGCATGCTGAGATGCTTTTCTGCTCACCCCTGTTGTAAAGAGTGATTATATGAGTTACTATATCCTTCCTAGCAGCTTGAACCAATCTGGCCATTTTCCTGTGACCTCTTATCAGCAAGTCATTTCCACCCACAGAACTGTCGCTCACTCAATGTTTTTTTTTTTTTACACCATTCTGTGTAAACTCTAGAGACTATTGTGTTTGAAAACCACAGGAGATCAGCAGTTTCTGAAATACTTAAGCCAGTCCATCTGGCACCAACACTCATGCCCCAGTGAAAGTCACAGAGATCACATTTTTTTCCATTCTGATGTTTGAAGTGAACATTAACTGAAGCTCTTGATTTGCATCTGCATGATTTTATGCATTGTGCTGCCGTCAAGGGATTGACTGATTAGATAACTGCATAAAACAGCAGGTGGATGGGTGTACCTAATAAAGTGATTGGTGAGGGTATTTCTCAAAAAATAAAACCCCACACTTCCACTTTCAGAGAAACACACTTCCATGAAGTTATCACCATTATCAAAATTATATTTGCAGCTGCAGGAATTAAATTCTTAAAGTTAAAAGATCAATGCTACAAGTCATTTTGATGAATTTACAGGAGGTCATTGCTGAAAAGGCTGGCTGGAAAAGGTGCACAAGCAACAGGCATGACCACAGCCTTGAGAGGACTGTCAAGAAAAGTTGATTCAAGAACTTGATTCATATCTCAGATCAGAAGTTGATTCATATCTCAGATCAGTCGAGACCTGGTTTAGTTCCACGTCCATGGATAGAAAACTGGAGAAAAAAATAATCTAGTGCACATACCTAATTACTAGAAAGACTCTGTTTAAGAGCTGCACTGTAAATTAAGATAAATGTAGTGTGTTTGTGAGTGTATGAGATAAAGAGAAAGTCAGATTTGTAAAACATGGAAGGAGAATAATAAAAAAGAATCAGTAAAAAGGAAGCAGTGTTTAAAGGGGAGAAAATGAGATGGAATACATCAGGAGTCACTAAGAGTGTCATAGATAGGTTGCCACTCCAAAACTATTCACACTATTTCCCACCCCTCTCATATCTCATCCATCAACTCTGCAAAGTACTCACTGACAGCACCAAACTGATATGCACACACACACACACACACACACACACACACACACACACACCAGATACCCTGAAGGTGACCTGAAACACAGCTAATGTCTCCTATTACCAGGCAATAAAGCTGGCATACTGTGTAAAACATAAAGAAAAACAGAATGCAATGATTTGCAAATTATGGAAACTCTATATTTCATTGAGAATAATACAAATAGAAAATATCAAATGTTGAAGCTGAGAAAATTTTTTTTTTCAAAAATATATGCTCACTTTGAATTTAGTTCCAGCAAAGTGTTTCAAAATAGTTGGGACAAGGCCAATGAATTTGGTTAATTGGCAAAAGGTCAGTCACATGATTGGGTATAAAAAGAGCATCCCAGAGAGGCTGAGTCT
>JAODVO010000021.1:14024356-14038372 GCA_025400055.1 Notarius lentiginosus
AGGGGGGGGGGAAAGAAGAAAAAAAAAAAATTCCAGAAAGGCTTCAAAAAAAGTGCTTCATTTCTCAGACTGAAAGACTTTAATTTCAGCATATACACTGTGCCCTTAGACTGTACATGGCATTATATACACACACTTGCTATTCACAGGAGCACAGAGTCATTCTCTAGAGTTCCACATGGCTTTATAAGATGTAGCACTGCATATATAAAGGCCTGTGTTTGCGTAGCGCAACATTAAATCTAGAATCCACATGGCAAGAGGCAACAACTTCTAAAAGTAATAAATTATTTGATGCCTTAGTTTTGGGATTTATTTAAAACCTCCGTTATTTGAAAGTTATACTAATCTAAAATCTCACATGAAGCCGATTTGGTTAAAATTCCTATAGGACAAGAGTCATTCAGTCGATCAGCATGTTCTGTTCAGTTGGAACTGGCCGTAATGGGTTTCTCCAGCTCCAGGTCAGCAGGAGGCAGCACAGGGGGCACAGCGGACGGGCGTAGGTGCCCATAACAGGCCTGGCACACACGGTTAGGCTCATACAATTGCTGACTCGTTGCCTTGTGATCACAGCAGCTGGCGCAGAACACATTCCCGCAATTCCTAAAGGGAGGAGAAAGTACACAAGTCCGTTAGATTCAACCAAAATAAAACTCCACAGCTTGAGTGCAAGTTTTAAACTAACAGCCATCCAAGTTTTCTAAATATTAAAAGTATGCCGTCATTTAAGTAGTTCTCCCCCCCAAGGTGGTCACAGTGGTGCCAACATCTACAGTTTCAAGGTCATAGGCAATGGTTTAAGGTGAAATATTGAATAAAATGGTTAAAATATACTGTCTCCATCTCACTTACATACACCTTCACCGCCAAGGGACCATGACGTCATTCAAGCCAAACAGACTGGGAGCAGTTCTGTTTACACTTGTGAACAGAGCACTTTGGTCATGAGAGGTTGTGTAAAATGTCTGAAAGTGATCACGATTTTGAAGTAGGAACTCTCCAAATTGAATATCAAGAGGTGAAACCATGATCCTATGGCCATTGCAAAGTAATCTGTGAATGTGGCTTACTGGTTTGACCGTGCGGCCTCGGAGTCAGTGACCCTGGACCTCAACAAAACTCGCGCCCAAACTTTATCCTGGTAGTATTACGCTGAAAGCAGGAATTTAAAACTAAATAAAAGAGCCCTTTTGAAGAATAATTAAACCACCCTCCCTCGTGGCTATAGGTAATGATTACTTAGTGTGCTGGTAGGCCACATTAGCCTGCCATCCGTGGCATTATAGCTGACCAAGTGAGGAAATATCCCTTTGTCTCATTTCCACAATGATTGTACAGGATCCCTCAGGATTCTTGACTTGTCAATTGCAAGCAAAGGTATTTACCTCCAATCTTCTTTTTGCTTGAGCATTGCTGCCCTGTTTCTTCTTTGACCACTTGATTGTTTCACACGTACAATCCACTCTCTCCGCCTCATCTCTTCCAGAAAAAGCCAACCCTCTCGCTCCACCTCTTTCAGAAAAAGGTAAAGACTTCTTCCTGAACCGGTCCTGTTACAGTTCACTGCACAACAAAAAGGCATGGTTTTTCTTTGGAACGCACGCCTGCACTCAAGCCGAAATGGCAATGCAAGTAAACGGAAGTGGACTCAACTCAAGCGGTTTGTCTCGAATGACATCACGCGCCAAGTGGTCACGAAAAATCGCTGAACAGAAATTCACCGCGATCCGCACCAACTTTTATAACTTAATACTTCTGGGGACCAGAAGGAAAAAAGTTAGAGGGTTTAACAGTTTAAAAAACACAAATTTAAAACCGTTGCCTATGATCTTTAAGATATGCCACCTTGCTGTGGTGATATGGAAGCAAGACATGAATTCACAGGGCAGAAAAGCCCAAGTCTCAAGTGGGAAGAATTTGTTTGCTTTGGTAGCAATTTGCACCAACATCTGGGTCAGGATTATCAAAACCACCAGGTAAATGCTATTCCATTCCACTCCACTGAGGTTACCGGTATTGAAAGTGTGCACCAAGGCTCTAACCTGAATTAGTCTTGTGGACCACACTTAAAATGGAAGTTTGGTGGGGGGAAAAAAGAAAAAGAGCACCAGTCTGTTACTCCACCAGGGGCAAACTCAAGCAATACGAAAAGAACAACCTTCACACAAGTCCATTTATGCAACTTTAACCTGGAGCCATCATTTGGAAATTCCATTGTGATGTTCTCATTACTGAAGGTGAAATTTCTCTTTTTTGGTCTTGCCCACTTAACATTGGAGTAATTTATGTGGCCCATTGGCTAAAATTTGACCAATGAGCCTCAAGTCATGTGGGCCAATTGAAAAGACTGCTTGGCGCACATCTGAAAATCAGACGTCTCATGCACCCGCTAGTATTTTTCTTGTTGGCAATGTTGGCACCTCTTACAGTAGATGAGGACAAATGACCATTAAGATATCTGCATGTGGAATACTGATACATATAAAGCTTTGGTGTAGGAATGAAGAGGAGAAAAGAGACATGGACAGACAGATGGGAGGGGGAAAAAAAAGAAAAACAGCACATGCATGAAATAAGAGGGGAAGAGGAATCTCACCAGGCTTCCTCAACAGGTTCTCTGGCACTGTAGGGAGAGAAAGGGAGGAGACAGGACAGGATGAAAGTCACAAAGAGAGAGAGAGAGAGACAAAGAGACTGAGGACAGAAGGACAGAACTAACTGAAGAGTCCACTTTTGTTCATCTGAGAGGACACTACACTCAAAGTGAATGCTTCAAGTAATCACTGTCCATCAACTGCAGCATGTGTGTACCACAGACATGAACACACTTCTGGGGAGGGGGTAAATCACTGAACTTGTGTTTAAAGGGGAACTGAAGGGGTTTTATTTCTTAATTAATGCATTAGTTACGTTTTCGGTTTTATTAACCTTATATCCTGACTCGTATTGGCATATATTACATTACACTTAGCCTTTTCGGTTTTTAGCCATGTTGAATGTAGTTTGTATGATCCACGGCAGGCGTCGCTCATCTGTGTGATCTTCGCAAAACTTGAAGGGTCAGTGCCGCCATTTTGAAAACTTTACACAGCAGCCGGATCATTCCAATTTAGATTAGAGATTTGCCAGCTTCATCAGTGAAGCCCATACGACTTTGAACCATTGGTAAAATGAAAACGCTTTCAGACGCTCGTCCGTCGTGCTGGTATTACTGTCACACAATTAAAATGTGCCAGATCAGTCAGCTGGTGGGTTTTTAAAATAACATGCATGTATTTTTGATAAATCCATATTATACAGAGCATATTTCCCCACATTAAATCAAAAAGTGCCTGCATCCTTCATTTGTTTAAAAGGCTGAACACTTCTTTGCCACTGCCTTTTATTAAATCAAGTTTGAGACCATTTCTTTCAATGCATGATGGGATATATTGCTCTGGTTAGTGACAGTCTTGCGGGATACTTTGAGTGCACTATATAGGGTGTAAATCCTCACTAAGGTTTGACAGCACTACAAAATGGCGTCCTTACTACGTAGTGCGATTTTGGACACAGGGAAAACTTGCAGCTCGATTACATCAGCATTCGAGAGAGAGGGGGAACATGCACATCTTGAGAATGTTGGCAGACGGTCACGGATTTCTGCTGCACGTTTTACTTCCGTCCTACGAGGTCTTGCACAAGTCTCAGCAAATCTCATTTACGGCCATCGCTTTGACACGCGGACCGATATTACATAAACTCGACTTGCTATAGCAGGTGACAAAAACAGCTGTCAGAAATGCATTCCTACATTTTATAAAATAGAATTTTGATAAAAACTTGCCCGCGGTTCCCCTTTAAGGGGAAATGTTTAGTTTTTCATTTCTGATCACACTGCCATGCTTTAAATATTTGTGCGCTTAGATTAACAGCTTCCGTTAGAAGACCGTTTCATTTTCAACATCCGTTTCCTCACTAGAGGGAAACGTTAATTATGCCTGTGGTAAGATCACACACTAGACAAGTGATGGATAGAGATTAGACCAGAACATTTTTCTTTCGCATGGCCAGGATTAGCAAACAGGAGTGTGCTTTGAGGTGCAACATGTAAAGGACAAACAACACGTATTCGAGTGAGGGCAGACGCCATCTTCACCTGCATTGCTGTTTTCTAGCAGCAAGCCAGAACTTGCTTTCACATCTGTAGCAGTGTGTTGGAAGGTGGTGATCAGGATACCAGCGAGGGACCTAGAAGCACAGAGAGGACACAATCAGGATCCCTTTACTACGTACCACACGCTGGGTAAATAGTTCATGTAAGCAAAGGTGGTCAATGAGCTGTTTAATGTCTGCCACTCATTTTTCAACCAAGATCAAGATTTTATATTAAAATGCTTCATGTAAGGACAGCCCTCCATGCTTTTCCACAGAACAGAAAAAAATACCACCTTTCAGATTAAGTATGGGTCATAAAAAGAACTTTCCAACACCCAATTATTTTTGTTTAGTGGCCTGAAAGCTACCAAATTAAAAAATCAGACTTCCAATTTCATTAGTTTTAACTAGAACAATTAATCAACTTTAGACCACATGGCCCCAAGTTTTCTGCTTTTTTTTTTTTCCTTTTCTTGCTTCACTGTGACACAAGACAAGACACTAAATCATGCACTGGGCTTTCCCCATTTGTTCAAGGCATTATGGGATGCAAATCTGAAACAGGTGAGAACGCTGGAGGATGCGAGGGAAACATGAAAGACCGACTACAGTAACGGCGAGTGAGAGGACGTCGTCATGTGAAGGAAACGCAACGCAAGACCAAACTAATAAATATTGGTGGTCAGCGAGCATCTCGGTGTGATCAGCTGTAACTGTCAGTGCACAGTCAAGGTAAACCTGTAGATGGCAGTAATGCAACACTGGATGCCAGCTACTATTTAAAAAAGGTGGTAGAGGGAGTACACATGCACACACACACGACTTCTGCTTGACTGCAGCGAGCGAGCGACTTCATGCACATTTTTTGCTCAGGAATCCCTTCAACTTAAAATAACTAACCACAGAATGACCTGATATTTGAGATAGATAAAATCACAATGACCAAATTTCACTGATTTTATGAAATCGGAAGGCAGTCTACTTTTAAGAGATTGTGGAGGGGTGGGGGATTGGATGGCATGATGTGGGCAGAGTCCCTTACCACCACAACATTTTTCATATAACAGCACATCCCAGGTGTTCTATTCCTCTTACGTCACAGCAATTCAAGATTGTACAAAATTTGTATTGTGATTTTAAACAAAAACACAGTTGAGGGATGAGAATGAAATATTTAAAAAAAGTCTGAAAAAACAGGCAGGGCCCAGGAGCTAATGACTTTTGGCTTTTTTTTTTTTTTTAAACACACCCCAAAACCATTAATTTTAAAAATCAGCAAAAAGTTGATTTATTTGGAAATAAATTCCCCTTCTTGGTGGACTACCAGGTGAAGATGATTAATATGGTACAAGAGACTTATTTTGAATCAATTCACCTTTTAATATAAACAAGAGCTCTACAGTCCAATATTTTATTTGTTGATATATTATAGTGCTCAGTGTTCTCATTTATGTATTTAAACAGTATCAAAATACTCTGGTTCTTGAAATAAATACCATTATTCATGACTACTGTATGTGCAACTACTTTTGTAGTATTTTTGTCAGAAGTAAAATCAGGGGTGAAAGAAAGCCGGTCTGGCGTACCACTAAAAGATTTGGCCGTACCGGAAAGAAAAATACTGTCTTTCAGAATAACACACCTGCTAACGTCAGTTTACCAAAAGCAACACGTTTTCCTCAATATACATTGCATACAACTCATTCTGACCAGTCTCTGAATTGTGTGTGAAGTGAATTCCTTCCGTGTTTCACTCGACAGACGTGAAAGAGTGCGTGCACAGCCCACTGCTTAACCATCCTGCGCAGCTGGTATCCAAAGTGTTTTAGTAGACAGAATGTCCAAAATGAAAAGTTAGTTTAACTGTTCAGCTAATAAAATGTTATTAAAACGATGTGTTTGCAATTTATTTATAATTAAAAAAAGTACTATACTAGTGCTACTGAGTGATCAGAAGTTCTAGTGAATGCTTGATAAGTAGACAAATAATTTTTTGGTGCTCACTGCGCACGCACTGACTCAAAATAGTAACAGCAAGACATTAAAAAAAAGAAAAAATTCTCACCCAAGTAAAATTCATACATGAACAAATTTTGGCGAGTTGATTCTGTTTGGCTAGTTACCACACACCCCATTGATTCGAATCATTGAACATACAAAATAACTTTCGCCCTACCTTTGTGTTTTTTGGTGTTTATGTGAAGTTCGATAGTCCTTGCCCCTCTATCGTAATCATGACTGAACACAACGAGCAAACCACTTTTCCTGGGACGTCTATTTTCTGGATGTGATCACCGAGCTTCATTGTGACCGTCTGCTTGTTGATTGACATTTAGCGCCCTTTCTAACCAAGCCCATCGAAAACAGTTCTTTATCCCTGCACTTTTATCACTCTCCCTCACTCGATCCTCTTCTTTCTCACCTAGGACTTTTGCCATTGTCGATATACTAATATCCCTGCTGAATGTGTGTCTTTACAAATGCGTATCGGGTGAACGGCGATTGCAAGCCACGCATGGAGAGCGTGTGCACTTGTTTATACACGGCACACAAGAGGATTTCCTGAAAATTCTACCGCAAGTTGAACATTGTCGCAAAAGTGAATGTTAATGACATGTCGAAACTAAGACTCAAGTGTGTTAACCTGGAGCCCACCAAGAATCAAAACGTTTTAAGGTGACCGCAGATCGTTAGCTATATTGTTTATGAAACACCTTCCCATGTCTGAAAACTTAAGCATCCCCACATAGAAAAACAAAAAAGGGGTGCATCTTTTTAATATATTGTTTCACTGGGAAAAATACAAGTAGTACATTTCCGCATGCGCTACATCCAGGACACCGAGAACCAAAACCTTAAATCCGTCACTCATGGGAGGGGAGGGGGACGAACGTTTTGACAAGTCTGGGTACTTGGTGTATACAATTTGAGTGGGGCACGCCCTTCACATTGGCTTGAAGATGTCAAGTTATCTTCATGTTGAAAATGAGCATATGAATTACACACTGGATCTCCGTGACATTTTCCGATATTTCACTCGCGCACTCCCAGCATTTTCCCGCTGATTAGACATGCGGTGAGCAAGCTCAAAATTAAACTTCTGCACGTGTTCATATAAAACATTACAGTGGCATGAAGTTATCAAGTTCATGTTCAAAGATAAACTTGGTATCTTCAACACAACTGTGTAATACTCATATTACAAAATAAAAACCCCATAAACAGTTCTAGTCTCCTCTGTCCACCTGCACGAGCAATATATCCTGAATAACTTAATCCCGAGCTCAATCAGGTCATTCTGAGTCTTATTTTACTCAAACCATGTTTAAAAATAAAGTGATTGGCAGACTCCGTGCATTTATATATACACACACACACAAACTCTAAAAATGGCAATATTTGGAGTTTTACACAGGTCATGAAATGCATATTCCAAATGTAATTATTAGGACACTCCTCAATTGGGGTTTTTAAACAAACGGGCAAGAGGCCGCATGTCACCAAGTCAGCCCCGTGCGTTGTACACAGATCTACCGAGTATGCACGGCTGCATGTAAACGGGAATTCATGAAATTCAAAGTCACGTAAACAGTTGAGTAGGAATATTGCCTTTGGCATAAGGGATTTAAGTAAAAGCGTTCCATACGACGGTTCAAACTGAATTTGGGAAAGAGTTTTATCCCATTCGGGCCGAATCCAGAGCTGATCACAGCAACACATGCGAGTGGAGAAACTAGTTTACTGCATAACACCATTCGCTAATTTGCCTACTGGCAGGGTTTTTTTTTTTCCCCCCTTTCAAGAAGTGGGTAAGAACTGCAGAATTTGGAAGAAACCAATGAGAACATGGAAGACCCCACACAGATTGTAACTGGGCACCATGAAACACCGCTGGAAAAAGTTCAGGCCACTGAAATTAGATTTTACCAATACTTGTATTCACCAAGAGATTTCTTCACAGTAGAGAGTGATTGAGATTGACCTTTAGGTTGGAGAAGTTGTCGTGGAAGGGCAGTAAGGTTTACGATAGTGGAATCTGATCAGTCGTACTACAGGACACTATAACCCAGTAAAGCATCCCCTGCTAATCAAGGCCCCTGTCCACGTCTGCAAAACTGCAGTTTCCATCATCATGCTCACCACCCTTCACAAAATCCTTTGTCTGGAAACCTGCCTATTGTCTACTACTTGTAGAGTCACACACTTCCTCTCCCTGATCCCTCACTCTCCTACCTGTTTGTCTTGCTGCTCCTCATTTTCCCAGCTTTCGGAGAAGATCTCAGTGCCGCAGTGAGACAGATGCACAGCCTCCACATTATTCTCTCCATCTGGCACAGGTGTCTGGGCAAAAGGATAGTTTAGATCTCTGCTCACGTGGAGCTACTTTTTTTTTATTTTTAAAGTTACTCAAGTTTTTATTGCACCACGCATAAACAGAATCTAGACTGCATAAAATGTCCAATTTTGCCTCAGAAGAAGTGTGAGCCTCTACAGACCGTTTTAGGAGAAATACTCCAGTGTTTTAGCCACATTTCCATCTGTTGCACACGTGTGATTACCCACAAGCAAGATTTGACATTTTCCTGTCCTCAAAACAAGAAACCCGTTTACCGAAAATGTATTTGTAAACATATCCAGTTATAAACAGAACTTGGGGTTGTTTTTTTTTTAAATAATCAAATAGCTTAAAAATGAGTGCTTCAGTTATTTAACTACTACTTGAATCTGTCAGAAACTAGGTAGAACTCGACACCAACGGCATTGATGGGGATGCCTCCGCCCGGTAGACTACACGCCTCAAGTTGAGATTTGGGGATGGACATTTGACCTCACAGTAATCTTGACCTGGTGAAATTACTTATTAGCCTTGGAGATATTGTGTTCACAAGGTTTTCGGACAGACATTTGACCTCACGGTGACCTTGACCTAACACCTTTTGATCTCAAAATCTAATCAGTTCATGTTTGTCCCAAAGCACACAAATGGTGAAAGTTTAGTGAAATTCCTTTCATCAGCCTTTGACATATCGCGCTCGCAAGGTTTCAGGACGGATGCACAGACAACCCGAAAAACATAATGCCTCCTGCACCTTGAGGGAGGGAGGGAGGAAGGAAGGAACTTTATTCATCACACACTTGTGAAATTTCCTCTCTGCATTTAACCCATCTGAAGCAGTAAACACACACACATGCACACATGTGAGCAATGATCACACACACATACCCAGAGCAGTGGGCAGCCATGTTAACAGCACCCGGGGAGCAGTTGGGAGTTAGGTGCCTCACTCAAGGGCACCTCAGCTCAAGGCCATCTCATGTTAACCTAACCACATGTCTTTGGACTGTGGGGGAAACCGGAGCGCCCGGAGGAAACCCACGCAGACACGATATGAACACTGCCAAAGATCTTGAGCTTTATATGCATGATTTTATGCATTGCACTGCTGCCACATTATTAATAAATACATTTAATTAGGGATAAATTTAGTTCATATGTTGAAAGTCACTTTGTGACAATGTCTGTTGTTAAAGGGGAACTGAAGGCAACTTTTTTTATTCTCAAAATTCTCTCTCTCATTTTATAAAATGTAGGAATGCATTTCTGACAGCTATTTTGTCACTGCTATAGCAAGTTATGAGTGTTTCAAATATGCTCTGTAATATATCAGTCCATATGTCAAAGTAATGGCCATAAACGAGATTCGCTGAGATCTGTGTGAGACTTCATAGGACGAAAGTAAAACATGCAGCAGAAATCAAAGTGACCAACATCTGCCAATGTTGTCAAAGGACGGGCGCACCCTCCTTCGAACGCTGACGTAATCAAGCCGGAAGTTTTCCGTGTCCGAAATCACTCCCTACTCACTATATAGGGCACTATATAGTGGGGACACCATTTTGTAGTGCTGTCCGAAACCTTAGTGAGGATTATTTACACCCTAGATAGTGTCCCACAAAGCATCACGAAAAGTAGTATACAATGATGGTCACTAACCAAAGCAAGATATCCCATCATGCATTGTGGTCATGCAGAAAGAAATCAAATTAAATGTCTCAAATTTAATTTAATAAAAGGCAGCAGCAAAGAAGAAAGTATTCAGCCTTGATTTTAAAAAAACTGAAAGATGTAGGTATTTTGTATTTATTAATGTGGGAAATACACTCAGTATAATATGTATTTATTATTTTGAAAACCCACCAGCCGACTGATCCGGCACATTTTAATTGCGCAACAGTAATGACGTAAATACCAGCATGATGGACTAATGGCCGAAAGCATTTTTTCATTTTACCAATGAGCTCACTGTATTGTCTTCTATATAGTAATTCCCTATATAGGGAGTAGGGAGTAGTAAACGAGTGAGCGATTTCGGACACAGGGATAGTCTTATGGATTCCTACCTTTTCACCAAAATGTTTTTATTCTGCAAGTACTTCTTCTGTGTGGTCACAGCGTGCATTCCATGCAAAACAAGCAATAGACAGTTGAACTGGAAACCATCATGTTACGCAGGCAGAGGGTCCCATTCGCAACATCTCGGTTATTATCATCCCATGACCAGGTTTGCTAGGTGCTTGAAGGCTCAGACTTCAATATCATACGCAAAAGTCAAACATCTGGATGAAACCGAATAACATTTCACGTCATCATGAGCGTTTTGAAAGAGTATTCAACACACAGAGAAGCAATGGGAACCCTGGTGAAAAGAACAAGGTGCGGCAGGAGGTTTCTTCCTGAATGGGTTGATATATTTAAAGGGTGGATTGTTGAACTTGAATTTCATGAAGTAAATTATGGGATGGACATGATCATAAACTTTATATAGCAAATTATGATGGGGAAAAGTGCTATTGAGGTTTTTCCTTATTTGTTTTTCAAAATATTCTGCCTCAAAAACAACATATAATTGTCTCAATTTTAGTTTGTAAAGATTTTTTGTCTTCAATAAGGGTTTTTGTGAGGGCTCACAAGGCTCCTCCTCCTCCTCCTCCTCCTCCTAAACCTCATGCCAGCATTGCATTGAGCCGAGCAATGCCACCAAACTCTGCCATCTCTCACGGTCTTGGCTGAGTGCCAGGACATCCTCCAATCTCAAAGTAATCTACGGGAGGGCTTGATGAACAGCATTGTTCCAACGGGTGTGTGGTCGGATGCAAGGATGTTTCCATCCAACTGCTGGTGGAGCAAACTCATAAATGGCTTTTGCAGGGTGGTCATCTGTGCAGCGCAGGACGTGTTCAAGCAAATGAACATGGCGCTGTGCGATGGTGTGGAGGATGTTTGGTTGGTTAGTCCTCTGATGGAGCTCCTCATTGGAGACATGGTCGTAGCAACGCACCCCCTCAATGGTCCTGAGGGCACGGGTCTTGAAGCTGAGAACATGGGTGGCTGAAGTCTTGCTGAGAGGCCAGATCTTGGCACCACAGAGCAGCACAGACAAAACCGCAGCGTTGTAAGCCCATAGTTTGGTGTGTCGGGAGATGTCATGTTGTCTCCAGAGTGGTCTCCAAAGCCTGGTCTCCAAACATCCCGTATAAGGCTGGACTCTGAAATGGGTTGACAGATATGGGTTATGTGCTCATGTTAGCTGCTCGCTAATGCGGTTCTTTATACACTGAGAGTGCCTGGTGAGCATAAAACTCCTCAGACATCTGAACTTTAGGAAATATGTTACATTGTTGTAAATAAAGTTACGTGTGCACAGATTTGTGTTTTCTTTCAACATTGTAATAAAATATTTGTCAATTACAATGTGTATAACATGCACTTATCCAGAAATAGCACCATTGTCATTCATGGCCTTACACACATGGTGCAGATGTTCTGGTGTTTGTTTATGTGACAGAAATAATAATTAGAATATCAGGCATATAATTAAACAGCAGCGTAACTGAGGCTCTGAATAGTGAGTGGACAATCTGACCACAGCTTTAAATCCCTTAACACGCCAACTTCACGAACCATGGTTGCTTCAAAGATGGAGCGCCTCAGATCGATTGTCTCCTAAAATTAGTGCCACGTATTCAGAGTTGAGTTAAAGCAAATCAAACCAATCAGAATCCAGAACTCATCTCAGTAACAGGTGTAGAGTGTGATCCTGCTGCAGAATCCATGCATACTGACTGCTATGGTTATCGTTGAGCTGTGTGACATCTCTGTAAAATGTAAATAATGTTTGCAGGGATGGAGGATGGACAGGTAATGGGTTTGTAAAAGTAGCAGATGTGCTTGCCTGTCTCTCTCTTACACACACACTAACACACACAGACAGCTTTCCATCGCATCCAAAGTTTCAAGAGACAAGAAGCAGTTGCCATGGAAACAGCCTGTCTCTGTCTCCACATTTCTGCATCCTTCTCCCTCTCAAAGCAGCAGCACAGAACAGTGTAATGTCAATATTTCTGGATTCAGAGCTCTGCTTTATCTTCTCTAGTTACATTGCACTGAACTTGTGTGTAGAGCAAGGTGATGACGTGTGTGTGTGTGTGTGTGAAACATGGCCTCCAGGTTGTGTTTGACTTGCAGCTGCCAATTAAGCACCAATTAAGCTCTCCCAGGAGGATCACTAATTAGAGATGATGAGGCTTTCAAAGGGATCTGTGACACACAAAGACGTTCATCACTAACACACAGCAACACAAGGACACACACATATGAAGCACTTCATCCTTCTCCCTCTCTGTCCCTGTCTCTCTCTATCTATCTTCCTTCTCTGTCTATCTCTATCTACCTCCCTCTGTCTCTCTCCCCATCTCTGTCTCTCTGCATCTATCTATCTATCTATCTATCTATCTATCTATCTATCTATCTATGTCCCCTCTCTGTCTCTCTCTATCTATCTCCCTCTTTCTGTGTCCCCCTTCTCTGTCTCTCTCTATCTACCTCCCTCTGTCTCAATCTATCTCTATCTGTCTCTCTCTCTCTCTTTCTCCCTCTTTGTCTCTCTCCCCTCTCTCTCTCTTTCTCATGGCATGTTGGGAGTTTGAGTGTGAGTGATTGCGAAGTTGCAGAATGAATGGGAAAGTTTTCTGACTGATATTTTCTTTTTCTACTTTCTGTTTGTTTCTTGGTGTAAGGTAAGAGGAGTTTAATTCAGTGTTTAGTGGTTATTGTTTAGGATTTGTGTATAGCGGTAGATTTTGTACCGTGAATTATGGCGTCCCCCTTGGGGAGGTTTCGCCCCCCCAGTCTATTAGACATGGGGTTAGAGTGGTGGCTGATGCTCGTTATACTGTTGAGCAAGTTCTCCTGGCTGTAGGAGAACAAATCGGATATGAGAACATCACCTACAGCTCTCGGATGAATAAGGCCATGGTGGCTTTTGCCCAGGAGGAGCATCTAGTTCACCTGTTGGTGGAGAAAGACCTGGTATTAGATGATCAGTTTATTATTGGCTCACCGTTATTTGTTCAAATAACACATATTACCATGTCAGGTGTTCCCCCATTTATCCCGAATGAGCTCCTCGAAAAAGAACTGACCTGGTTTGGAAAGTTTGTCAGTGGTTTTAGAACAGTCCGTCTGGACTATTCTAAAACCCAGACTGCAGCATGTCCAGTCCTTGCAGAGACAGGCTTTCAAGTGTCTTAACAGCCCCTCGCAAACCCTTGAGGTGTCGTTTAAAGTGAAATATGAAAATGGTTTCTATACAGTGTATGCGAGCTCTGGCAACATGAAATGTTTTGAGCATGGTGATGTCAGACATAAGCACTCATCCTGTCCACACAGAGAGCAAACAGCAGCCACTGGTGCAGGTGAGCTGCAGCCTGAGGGAGACACTCACAGCATGGCCCTGCAAATTACACAGCAGGTCTCAGGAGACACTGTAACTGATACCTCTCGATCTGGTACTAAAAGAAAGATGACAACTGAGG
>JAODVO010000021.1:17294713-17311758 GCA_025400055.1 Notarius lentiginosus
CAGGATCTGAGATACGGTGGACCTTCCCTTTCTAAACCTGTTCTGGTTGTCCCTCAGGTGGGGGTCAATGGCCTCCCAGATCCGGTTTAGTATTATGCAGTTGTACATTTTTGCTATGACACAGTTCAGGCTAATGCCACGATAGTTGTCAGGCTTAGACAGATCTCCAGACTTGGGCACCAGGATGATGTTGGAGATGGACCATATATCGGGCTTGATGTTCTCTATCAGAGCCTGGTTGCAGAGCTCCAATATGATGTTGTCAAGATCACAGTTCTTGAGGACCTCTGGGGGGATGCCGTCTGGCCCAGCACTTTTTCCCTGCTTCAGAGTGGACTTCACTGTGGCAAACTCCATAGTTGTGAAGGGGCCATCATCAATTTTGAGATTTGCAAGGACTGCAGGCATCTCTTCCTCGTCTCCCGCCATTGTCGGGGGGTGCTGAGGAGATCCCAGAAGTGGGTAAACCAGCAGGTCACTCTCTCCGTTGGACTGCAGCCTGCAAGTTGTCCCTCCCTCAACCCCTTGTGCCCACTTGTCTCATTGATGACCTTCCATGACTCCTTGTATTGCCGCTCACCATGCACTGCCTCCACTTTCTGCACTTTCTCCATCAGTTCCTCCCCTTTGATCCTGTTGTAGGTGCTGAACAGTTGTTGTTTGACCTTGTTTAACACCTCCTGGCTCTCTGTGGTCCCCTCTCTCTCGAAGTTCCTATGTGCCTCCTCCACCCTTGCCCGTGCCCAGGTGACCTCTGGGTGCTTGGATCTGGGGGAAGCTCTGTTTCTCTCCTTTGTCAGCACCCACCTCCTTGTTGCCTCCTCAATTGCAGTGAGAAACTGCCCATAAGTTGTATGAGGCTCATCCTCCTCGGCCAGCAGGTGTAAGCGGTCTCTCATCTCCGCTGTGGAACTGGCCTGGAGGTTGGGGCTTCTTGCGAAGGCCTCCCAATCAGGCCGGGCCCTCAGAGTGTGTTTGGGGACCCTCAGACTCAGGTGCACCCTCATAGAGACCACACAGTGATCGGAGCACACAGAGTCGAATGTGCTGTACGCCTCTGCATTCAGGACGGATGTCCTCCACTTCCTCCTTACCAGTATGTAGTCCAGCTGATGTAGCAAACCGGTAGGTAGCTCGGACCACCAGCATGCTGGCATATCCAGACCTGAAGTGGGCTGTACTGCAACGGGTTAACTGTGGTCTTCTTGGAGCTGTTCGATCAAGCCGCACAGGCATGGGGTTGGCCAGAGTGGCTCAAGTAGCTTGGCTACTGCACATCCTATCTGGGGAGGCCCAGCTTGCAGTACAGCAGCTGCCTACTGCCAACATGCTGGAGTACCTGGACCTGAAATGAGCCATCCTATAGTGGGTCACCCATATATCAGAGCAGTACCATCAGTAGTTCTATACACTGACCATGAAGGTGGTCAGCCAGCCATTCACATTTGCCCAGCAGCTCTGTGGTGTGCTGGCACTGCAGGGAGCCTGGAAACTCCTGGGACCAGTGCCACATGATGGAGGTAGGGGTATACTACATACCTGTGAATATCCAAGGTAGTACATACCATATTGTGGCAGCAAGGGTGTGGTCGAGCATCCGCTGTGAATGGTGAGATGTCAGGTTGAATCAGCAAGTAATGTGACAAGTTACACATGTGTCTAATTACTGGCTGTCTATTAATGTGTCTGTGTGTTTTTCAGGTGGCCAATAACTAGAGAGAGAGCACTGTGTTCCAAGTGTGTGTGTGTGTGTGTGTGTGTGTGTGTGTGTGTGTGTGTGTGTGATAGTATTCACTGAAAAGTGAAAGTAAGAATAAAGTGCACTTTGAATTGTCATGCCTGTCTCCAGTTACTCATTGCTCAAACATAAATAAATTGTTACACTGGAGCCGAAACCCAGGAACTGAGGAACAAATGCCAGCATGGAGTCCAAACCAGTCAGGGAGCTCCTCCAGACCCTCACCATCGACCTTCAATGCCAGCACCAAGAGGTTCACACAGTGTCCATCAAACAGGGGCAGTGCTTCCAGGCCCTGTGCAAGGCCCAGGTAAAGGATCAGCAGGTGGTGCAGAGTTTGGTCCAGTCAAGGGGTACTCCACTGGGTGCTCCTGTGGCCAGTGTTCCTGTTCAGCTGGTGAAGATGGGGCCACAGGACAACCCAGAAGCCTTCCTCGAGCTGCTCAAGCATGTCGTGGAGGCAAGTTCTTGGCCAACCTCATAGTGGGTGGCTTGCATTTTGCCCTGTTGGGAGAAGCACAGCTTGTGGCTCGGCAGCTCTAGGCCACCAGCATACTGGCACATCCGGACCTGAAGTGGACTATACTGCAATGGGTCAGCTGCAACACTGAAGAAAATTATCAGTGGTTCTGCACGCTGTCCGACAGCAAAGTAAGGAATGTACTGAACCTCTGTGACTATTCAAAGCAGTACACATCAGGCTTTGGTGGATTCTGGTTGCAATCAGACCTCCATGCATCAGAACCTGATTCAGTACAGGGCACTGGGAAATGCACAATTGGTGAAGATGAGGTGTATACACAGGGATGTTCACAGATATCTGCTAATGCCCATATCATATTTATTCATTTCTGGGGAGAAAAGCATAGTATGGAGGTGGCAGTTAGCCCAAGCCTCACCCATCCACTTATCCTGGGGTCAGGACAAAACACTAAATCATCTCATGGCTCATTTGTATTGGCCAGGGATTTGCGCCAATGTCTGCAGGTGGTGTGCAGCTTGTTACGAATGCCAGTTGGTAAACCCAGAAGCCACACCAAAAGTGCCATTGTGCCCATTAACATTAATTGAGATCCCCTTCAAAAGAATTGGCATGGATCTTGTCAGGCTATTAGATTGATCTGCACACAGATACTGCTTTGTGTTAGTCATAGTGGATTATGTATCACGATACCCAGAAGCAGTGCTTCTCCACAGTATCTCAGCACATAGTGTTGCAGAGGCACGCTTCCACATTATCTCCCGAGTCAGGATTCTGAAAGAAATCCTGACTGATCAAGGCACTACTTTTATGTATAAACTGTACAAATTATTTGGAATTAAATCAATTCATACCAGTGTTTACTATCCACAGGCTGGTCAACACTGGTATTTAATCAAACACTTAAAAACATGATTTGCAAGTTCATTCATGGGGACACTAGAAACTGGTGTAAGTAACTAGACCCTCTGTTGTTTTCAGTGTGTGAGGTCCCACAAGCCTCCACTGGGTCTTCCCTGTTTGAATTGGTGTATGGGTGTAAGCCCTGTGGCATCTTAGACATCATTAAAGAAAACTGGGAGGAGGAACCTTCACAAAGCAAAAATGAAATTCAGTACATTCTTGACGTGAGAGCAAAACTCCATGCACTGAGTCACATAACCCAGGAAAATTTGCTACAGGCACAAGAATATCAATCCCACCTGTACAACAGAGGGACACAGCTAAGAGAATTAACACCAGGAGATAAAGTGTTCATTTTACTGTCCATGTTGAGCTCAAAATTACTCAGCAAGCAGCAAGGACCCTTTTTTTGTTTTACAGACCAATGCATTGGCCAGAGGCCTAGGGGCCATTTTGTCCCAGGTGGTGAAGGGGGAGGAGCATCCAGCACTGTACATCAGCTGCAAGCTCTCAATGTGAGAGCTGAAGTACAGCACCATAGAGAAGAAGTGTTTGGCCATCAAGTGGGTGGTCCTCACTCTCCAGTACTACCTGCTAGGACACCCTTTCACCCTCTTTTCCGACCATGCCCCACTCCAGCGGCTCCATTGCATGAAGGATGCCAATGTGTGGATCACCCTTTGGTATCTGGCCCTTCAGCTCTTCAAATTCAAGGTGGTCCACAGGCTGGGGGTGCAGATGGTGGTGGTGGATTACCTCTCCCACTGGGGGGGGTGTCAGCTGCAGGCCAGATGGCTCCCCGGCCTGAGTCAAGCAGTGGGGTTGTATGGTGGCGTGGTCAAATGTTGGCTGTGAAAGGCGAGGAGTAAGATTGAACTAGCAAGTAATATGTGACAAGTTACACCTGTGTCTAATTACTGGCTGTCTATTAACACATGTCTCTGTGTGTCTTTCAGGTGGCCAGTAATGAGAGAGAGAGAGAGAGAGAGAGAGAGAGAGAGAGAGAGCTGCATTCCCAACATGTGTGTGTGTGTGTGTGTGTGTGTGTGTGTTAGTATTCACCTAAAAGTGAATGTGAGAATAAAGTGCACCTTGAAATGTCACACCTGTCTCCAGTTCCTCATAGACCAAACATAATATTTGTTACATGCATGTTGGTGGATTAAGGCTTTAATCACTCCTCCATCCACCAAAGCCAAGTTCAAGGTAAGGTATTGGGGGAAACACATGTGGTGAAGGTGTGGCATATGAACATGATGTTCACGAATATCCACTGGTGTCTGTCAAGATCCAGTACGTCAACCCAGATTGAATCAATTCATACCAGAAGTTATCACCCACAGACAGATGGGTTGGTTGAACGGTTTGACCAAATATTTAAAAACATGATTCAAATGTTTGTACAGGAAGACACAGAATTGGGATAAATTGCTTGAGCTCCTTTTATTTGCAGTATGAGAGGCCCCACATTATTGTATGCATTATTGTAATATTGTATGTTTGCAAACTTTATGGCATCCTGGACATCATTTGGGAAAATTGGAAGGAGGGACCTTCTGATAGTAAAAGCAAAATTCAGTATGTTCTCGGCCTGTGAGAACAGTGAGTCTCATAACCCAGGAGAACTTGCTACAGGCAAAAGAATGTCAATCCCAGTTATATATGAGGAATGCATGGCTACATGAATTTGTACCAGACACCACATCAAGCTCAAAATTACTTGCCAAGTGGCAAGGGCCCTTTGACATCGCATGGCAAGTTGGGTACATTGAATATTAATATGAATAACAGATAGAGGTGGGGCGTGGCAGATATACCATTTCGATCTGCTTAATTTATGGAACAATGTTGCACTGATGACAGTGGTCCCTACAAGAGAGGAACTAGGACTGGAGGTAAGTCCAAAAATAGCCACTCATCCACCCCAGTCCCCTGTGGAGACCACCTCTCATTGTCCAAAATCACAGAGGTTGCCAAGTTGCAGGCAGAATTTTCCAACATGTTCTCACCTCTCCCCAGTTATACACATATCATAGAATGCCACATCAGGATGTCCCCAGGGGCAGTGATGGGCAGCTGTCCCTATTGCCTACCCAAACACAAGAAAAATGTAGTTCGGGATAAGCTTCAGACCATGCTCGACATGGGAATAATTGAGGAGTTCCACAGAGACTGAAGCAGCCCAGTGGTCTTAGTACCTAAGGCAGACAGGATGGTCCATTTCTGTGTGGACTTTAGAAAATTCAACGTGGTGTCTAAATTGGATGCATACCCGATGCCTTGTATTGACTGATTGACAAATCAATCAGTTAGGTGCAGCACACTTTTATTTGACACTGGATTTGATGAAGGGATATTGGCAGATCTCCCTGACTCCATTATCCCATGAAATAAACAACCTTTTACACTCTGATCAGTTTATACCAATTTGTTATACTTCCGTTTGGGTTATTCAGGGTCTCTGCAACATTTCAGTGGCTCATGGATAGAATCCTCCATCCACATACTGCCTATACCACAGCCTATCTAGATGACATTATTATTTATAGCAATGATTGGCAGTGGCACATGCGACATCTGAGGATAGTTCTGAAGTCCTTGAGATGTGCAGAGTTCACAGCAAACCCAAACAAGTGTGTGATTGGGCAGGTGGAAGTATGGTATCTGGGTTTCCACTTGGGTTATGTGCAGGTGCATCCCCAAATTGATGAGACAGCTGCGACTGCAACATCTCCAAGAGCCAAGACCAAAAATGAGAAGAGACAATTTCTGGAGCTGGCTATTATCTATTATTGGTTATTATCGTAAGTTCATGCCCAACTATTCAGATGTCACCAGTCGACTGGCTGACCTCACTGAAAAGCTGCACTGTGTGGCAGGGTACTATTACACTCCCCTGACTTTTTGCTTCCATTTATTTTGCAGACTGATGCATTGTACAGAGGGCTTGGGGTCATTTTGTCCCAGATGATGGAGGGGAGGAGTGCCCAGTGCCAGAAGCTCTCAGTGTAAGGGATGAAATATAGGATCATCAAAAAATTGTGGTTAGCCATCAAGTGAGTGGTCCTCACCATCCGGTACTACCTGCTGGAATGCCCTTTCATTCTTTGCTTGAATCAACACCCAGCTCCATTGGCTCCACCACATGAAGGATGCCAATGTGTGGATCACTTGTTGGTATCTGGCTCTTCAGCCCTTTAACTTTGAGGTGGTCAATGGGCCAGAGGCACAGAGGGCTGTGGCAGATTTCTTCTCCCATCGGGGATGTGGGGGTCGCAGTATCCAACTGTAGATGGGCAGTAGGGGTATGTGGAAGTGGAGACGTGGTTGAACATTGGTTTGTGAATGGAGAGCAAGGCCACGGAAGGTGAGTGGCAAAGTGATTACACCTGGGACTGATTAACAGGTGTGTGTGTGTGTGTGTGTGTGTGTTCTATGGCAGTGATGATTGAAAGCTTAAAAGAGGGGAGAAAGAACCAAAAGGGGAGGTGTGTGTGTGTGTGTGTGTGTGTGTGAGAGAGAGACTTTGAAGTAATAAAACAACTGAAAAGCGAAAGTTGAAATTAAAGTGAATAAAGCGACAAAATGACCCATCTGTCTCCATCCCTCAGTCTCCCAACTTCCTGAAGTGTCACATATGGCACATTGCAGCTTAAGACATACCAGATCAGTCACTTATCAGTTACCTACAGCTGATTGTAATAAAGTGTTGCATTAAAAGATTGCCATTTTTTTAAAAACTGTGCCATTGCCTGTCCTACTTTCTCATGATTTCTTCTTAACTGAATGACTGACTTTGCTTTACTTATGGATTTTAGTTTAGTTTGATTCGTCACATATGTTACATAAAAAAGACAAAAGAATAAGTTAAGATATAACAAAATGACATGAAAAAAAGAAAAGCGGTTTGTGACAGGGGTAGAATACATGGCAAGGCCCAATTGATTTTCAACTCCTACATGTTTCCAAAGAGTTAAAAATAAATAAATAAATAAATAAATAAATAAATAAATAACCCCTTACAATACAGAAGTGTAAAAATGTAAAAGAAAAACTAAATAAAAAGAAACAAACATTTTTTTTTTTTTTACAATAACCATTGGTTATGGGAGCTGGTATAACTGCAAGCTTTGCTTTATAGTGATTAGAGAGCAGGCTTTAAAATTGAGATAGATGAGTTGCATATTTTACAAAATGAGGGAGACTATTCCAGAGCTTAATGGTTCTATGAAAATATGTGTATTGGAAATACTTAATTTTTAATAATTAGATAATAATTAGAATTTTGTGTTGCCATGCTTTCTTTATTTTATTTTACATTCAGTGTTTTTTATTTAATGGCATTCATATGAAATGATTGTGTTTCACAAAAGTATTAATTCACTTTGTGTGTGAACTGAAATAACTACACAAACTATTTAATCTTGATTGTATAACCTGTATATAAAAGTGCAGTTACTCAGTGCAAATTATATGATTTGAAGCAAATCAAATAGAGATCTTTCTTCTTAAATTCATGCACACTCAGGAGTATGAGCAGGAAAGAAAAATGTTCCTAAATGATGGGATTTTCATTAATACCGTATTTCTTGTGTAAAAGCTCATACAAATGATTTATGAATAAATCCATTTGTATCTGATAAATGAGGCCCAATGAGACTAAGTCAAAAAGAATTACGTAATAATTTTTTGAAAGCGAAAAGAAACACGATACAGTTTTGTGAAATGTATTGAAAGGTTTGTTTTAATGTTACCTTGAAGGTAATAATTTGGTTTGGAAGAGTTCAACTGACAAAAAAATTTGAGAACCCATGTGGTAGAACATCAGTCACCACCCAGTTGTTGCCAGATGATTCAGTCATTAGCTGTGTGTTCCTTCAGTAACTCCAAATATGGCAAGTCTTCATTTTATCATATACACAGTTCCACAGTGGTCTCTTCAAATGTTTTAATGGGAGTAAGGCAAACTCTCTCTCTCTCTCTCTCTCTCTCTCTCTCTCTCTAAGGCTATCTTCTCTTCAATTCTTCTGTTCTCTCTGTCCAACATTCTCTCAGCTCTGAGAGACTTTGATTATCACACACACATGCACACATAAACTTACCGCATTTCCTGTTTCTCTCTCCATCTCTCTAGTTCTTTTACCTCTTGCTCTTTTCTCTGAAACTTTCTTTATTCTGTGGGTACTGACCAATTTCACAGGCCTTCTTTTTCCTCCCTTACCCTATTTTCTCTGTAGACTTGTTAAAGTGCAACAACATCATCCTCATTCTCCTCCTTTCCCTGACCTGCATGACATTAAGCTTTTTGTACTGCACTCTTTTTTTCCAAAGCACATTGAGTGAGTAAACTGGATTTAAGGCTGTAAGACAACACCATTTATGATAAGCAACAGGAACACAAAGGACAGCAAATCTACGATTAAGTCATGGTTTACTTTAGCTTTTTGTAAAGCACGGAAACTCAGCCTGTGTGTGTGTATATGTATGCATGATTTGCCATTTTCATATACCTACACTGAACATTATAAAAGACTGCTCCTCATGTTTTATTAGTCTCCCCCATGTTTTATGTACAGTAGAGTAAGGAAAAACAGAAAGGGAGGTAGCACTTCAACTTTTCTTCATTTAAGATCTGTTTTTTTTATATCTTTATTGTGTAATGATCAATGAAAGGCTTACAGTCACAATACAAAGAAGATTTGTGAGAATTTTGTGTCTTCAAACAACTGTATGAAATGCGCATCGAGCTCATGCACTTATTGAGCATGACTGTGACACATGATGTCATTATTGTGGTGTTATGGATACCACACACTAGAGTACAAATGAAAGTCTGAAGCAAGACAGAACATGCTGTCGTTAATGAAAAAGAACAGCTCACAATAAACCACAGTGTTTTATTTGCCATTGTTTTACAGAATGTCATTTTTGGTGCCATTCATACTGTATGTGTATCAGAAGTACACTGGAGGTCTGTCAGTTCTCTGTCATTGTTAGCCAATGTTATGGTTTTACAGATTATTCAAACATTGTAAAATGCAGGATTATTTGCTTTCTCTCTTAGATATACTCTGCCATACAGGAAGAGATTTAAACAGAAAGATTTACACAATCATGGTGTAATGTAATATACTATGTAGTATAGTACTGTATATAAACACTATGTTAGCATAACAATAGCAGAAAGCTACATTATCACCTGCAGCATGCTGCTTTTATACTGTATAGTAACATTTTACAAGGTCAAATCATTTCTCCAAAGTTCCTTACAAATCTAATTCTCTCCCACATTAAAGACATTAATTAATAAATAAATAAAACACTTCAACTGTTTTTGAATACACTGGAAAGGCCCACAGTCATACTGTGTGATGTGCACATTCTGATCCCTCAAATGTCTAATATTAACAGGAAATCTTACAGTCCTAGTTTTGTTATGATGGAGAATTAGAAAATGGAAGGTTTTTACCATTTTTATCTTCATTAAAAAAATTACTCCTGACTTCCGGTGACGCCATGGCCAAGGCAACAGCCTGATTCCGAAGCTCCCGAGGAGAGTCGTTAAAAAACTAGCCAGAACGTAATTTTCATGTAACTTTTGTTTTCATTTCATCTGAAAATTATCGATATTGAGTGACCACTATGTCGAACCTCTGAAACAAGCCGCAGAAGACGTCTAAAGACCCGCAAGCTAATTCTGAGTCAAGCCAGGACAGCATGGCGTCAGTGCTAGCCGAGCTACGTACGCTAAGGAAAGAGCATGCTGAATCATCCAAGGATACCAAAGAATCCTTAACAAGGGTAGAAAATGCTCTCAGAGAGGTTGCTGACAGAACAACACAACTTGAACAACGAACGGCAGAGTATGAAGAGAGACTGGTGGAAACGGAGGAAAAAATGCAACGAAATGACAGGGCACTGCGTTATCTGCTCCATCGAGAAGCTGGCTTGGCTGCCAAGTGCGAGGATCTCGAGTCAAGAGCGAGAAGGAACAACCTACGCATCTATGGTGTTAAAGAAGATGAAGAAAATGACAGCAACATGTTGGATTTCATAAGCGACCTTATCCGGACTTCACTAGAGCTGCCTGAGGACTTGAATTTAAACATAGTGAGAGCACACCGCTCACTAACTGCGAAGCCAACAAACCCCAAGAAACCACCCCGGTCCATCATCGTTAGATTCTGGGACTACAGGGTTAAGGAGATGGTGATTCAAGAAGCGTGGAAACGTCGTGGAGGAGTGCCCTACAAAGAGCAGAAAATTTTCTTCGACCAAGACTACACTGCTGAAATTCAGAAGAAGCGCAAACAAGTGAGAGATGTCATAAAGGAACTGAAAGAGAAAAACATCAAAGCGCAATCGCCATACCCAGCGAAGCTAAGAATCCACTTAGATTCTGGCACGAAGACCTTCGCAACCCTCGCGGACGCAACGGACACTCTCAAGGACCTGGGTATCAATGTAGAACGTGACGAACGGGAAACTCTTCTCACTGAACTTTTACAAACAGACTGGACAGACACCGCACACAGGCAGAAGAACGTAATGACCAACGCGGACCTGAGAAGCTTACTACACAAAGATTAACGCCCGTCATCATCTTATTTGGTGCAGTAAGTGGTCACGATTAAAACATGTAGGTAGACATTATAGTAGTCAGATGCATACGTTTTGGCTGGTGTATTAGAATGTTATTACTGTAACAGAAAAGGCTAGACTCTCCTCAACGAAGGAGTTTTTTTTTTTTCCTTTATTACTTTCCTGCGACCCTGCAGCCCATAGGTCAGAGCAAAGAAGTTGGACTTGCTTGTAACCTCTCGCACGTTGTGCACACCCCCGGAGAGGCACGTCACACCTCTCTGTCCATGTCGAGACTGATGCCTTTTACATCAGTCGGGTTATTGGAAGTCAGTTCGTTCTTCCTGTTAGTTGTGTGTTCTTGTTTCTTATATTGTTTGATTTTACACATAATTGATATGCTTGTGCAGTCATATAAGGTGCATTATGTTAACATAGAAGCCAGGGTGTGTTTTTCTTTTTTTTTTTAAATATGAAAAGGTATAGATATTTACATGAATAAGTTGAACATAGTCAGTTATAATGTCCATGGCTTAAACCATCCTATAAAATGGAAAAAAATACTAAATCAGTTAAAAAAAATAAACTGTTCCATCGCTCTACTGCAGGAGACTCATTTGAGTAACAGTGAACACTTAAAACTCAGAAGGGAGTGGGTCAGCCTAGTGTATGGTGCCTCACATGGGAAGAAAAGAGGAGTAGCCATCTTGATAAATAGAACTGTGGCTTTCAGTGCTGAAAAGGTAGTACAGGACAAATTCGGAAGATTTGTGATGGTGGTGGGAAGTATTGGTGAATGTGTAATATCAATTCTAAACGTATATGCCCCAAATGAACATGACCCACATTTTTTTAAAGAGTTGGCAAATACAATAACAGATAACTCAAAAGGAATGTTGATTATAGCAGGAGATTTTAATGCAGTACAAGATGGAAAGATGGATAGAACGCCAATGGAAAGGGGGCCCCCAAGTTTTAAAACACACACGTTAAACAATTTCATCTCTGAAATGGGTCTTGTGGACCCATGGAGGGTGAAAAACCCAAAGGGAAAAGACTTCAGTTTTTTTTTCTAATGTGCACAACAGTTACTCCAGAATAGATTTCTTTTGCCTCCCCCCACAATATATGTATAAGGTCATTGATTGTCATATTGAACCCATCACCTTAAGTGACCATGCTCCAGTTATACTAAAACTGAACCTAGGAATGCACTCATTTTTCAAGTACTGGAGAATGAATGTATCAATATTAAATAACACTGAAGTGGTAGAGGAGTTGAGGCAACACTTAAAGGAGTACTTTGAGACGAATGATAATGGAGAAGTCAACCCTACAATACTCTGGGAAGGGGCAAAAGCAGTTATGAGAGGGAAAATCATACAGATTTCATCTAAACTAAAGAGAAAACGACTGGAGGAACAGATAAAGTTAGAAAATAAAATAAAGTCGTTAGAGCAGCAACATAAGGGTGGCTTAAACACCATCCTTACTGAACTTAAAGAAGCAAGACAGGCTTTGGATAAACTGCTATCAGTGCATGCAGAAGGTGCTTTAAGATTTATTAAACAGCGGTATTACGAGAGTGGAAATAGAGCTACCCGTCTTTTGGCATTTCAGCTTCGCAAAGCTCAAGCTAACCGCACTGTCGCCAAAGTAGTTCATCCAACAAATGGTAAAACCATTTCTCACCCTAAAGAAGTGGCAGAGGCATTTGCTACATTTTATCATAACGTATACAAAGAACCCAGATCACAAATGACAACTGATAACATTAATATCTTCCTTAAAAACTTACAACTTCCTACATTAGCAGACGAAATATCATCACAAATGATATCACCCATTACAGATATAGAAATAAGAGACGCAATAAAGAGATTAAAAAATAATAAATCCCCAGGAGTTGATGGTCTTCCTGGAGAATTTTATAAGTGCTTCATTAATGACCTAGTGCCAGTGTTAACTGACGTATTTAGATATGTTCTCTCAGAGAGTAACCCCCCCAAAACCTGGTCACAGGCTATCATATCTGTGATACACAAGGATGGGAAAGATCCAACACTATGTGAAGCATATAGACCCATTAGCCTGTTATGTAACGACCAGAAACTGCTTACAAGCATCTTAGCGCAAAGAGTTCAAAGGCATATTGGGTCAATTATTAAGCCAGACCAAACAGGGTTTATTCCAAGCAGACAGAGTGCTAATAATATAAGGAGAACTTTAAATATGATCACCTGTGCAAAGAGAAACAAACAAACGTCAATGCTTATAAGCTTTGATGCGCAGCGGGCGTTTGACACTGTAAATTGGGAGTTTTTATTTCAGACACTGTCCGCAATGGGCTTCCATTCAGATTTCATAAGATGGGTAACAACTATTTATGAACAACCCAAAGCAAGAGTCAGAGTAAATGGATGCTGCTCAGAGTTCTTTGAACTGCAGCGAGGGGTGAGGCAGGGGGACTGTCTTAGCCCCCTGCTCTTTGCCATCAACATTGAGCCCCTGGCAGCATCTATTAGACAGAATGAGAAAATAAAAGGGATAATGGACATGGGTAATACAGAACATAAAATATCACTATATGCTGACGACATATTGACTTACATAAGTGACCCTATTGTCTCTGTACCAGCCTTAATGAACACTCTTAAAGAGTATGGTGACCTATCTGGATATCAGATTAATGAATCCAAGTCTGAAGCTATGATGTTGAAAGGGCTATGGCCTATGCAATTAACAGGAAAACTCAACTTTCGCTGGTCACAAACATTCAGATACCTGGGAATAATTCTTACTAAAGATCTATCAAACCTGTTTACTGCGAATTATGGGAAGTTAATGAAATGCATTAAAGCAGATCTTATAAGATGGGAGATTTTGCCACTTTCTTTGATGGGGAGAGTGGAGACTATCCGAATGAATATACTCCCTAGACTGCTTTTTCTCTTCCAATCTCTGCCTATTCCTGTCCCCTCAAGTACTTTCACCACTATAGAAAGATGGTTCTCTAAATTCATATGGCAAAGCAAACCCCCTAGGCTTAAACTTAAAAGATTAATATGTACAAAAACTAATGGAGGCCTCAACTTACCCGGTTTGAGGCAGTATTACTGGGCTGCCCATCTACGTTCCATAGTCTCCTGGATAACTCAAGAAAAAGATACTGTCTGGGTAGGAATGGAACAGGCAGAATGCCTAGATGTTCCACTGAATTCACTCCCATTCCTTAACTTACACGCTGATAAAATGAAAAAGCTCACAAATATATGGGTTAAAAATACTTTGAGAGTATGGTCAACAGTAAGGAAAAAAATACAATCACCTCAGACAATTTCCAGAGCCATAAGCATAGCTAAGAATTTTGAATTCATTCCAACAAGACTGGACAGAGGATTTGAAAGATGGAAAGATAAAGGCTTAGAGGTTTTGGATCAGTTATTTGATGGAGCAGTATTAATGTCATTTGAGCAACTTAAGAGAAAGTATGATTTAAGAAATGAAGACTTCTTTAGGTTCTTACAATTAAGAGACTATCTAAAGAAACATAAAGAATGGGATAAGCTCTGTTCCCAGCCATCTAAAATAGAACATATCTTCATCTTAACTATACGGAGAACAGTGATACGACACTTCATATCACACTTATATAAGGCTATACAAGAAGATTTGGGTGAGAATAATTTAGATATTAAAGAAAAATGGGAATTGGAGATGAATACAATCATTACAGATAAACAATGGGAAACTTCCTTTGAAAAGGGGCATAAGGTAACAAGTAGTCCCAGCTGGAGGGAATATGGTTGGAAGCTGAGGATGCGATACTTTAGAACACCACTTGTAACATCAAGGTGGAACAACATGTCACCTGAGTGTTGGAGGGGTTGCGGCTCACTAGGAGACCACACACATATATTCTGGGACTGTCCAAAACTAACAGAATATTGGAAAAATGTACAAAACGAAATAAATAAATGCTTAGGTATAGATCTACCACTGGAACCAGTACACTTCTTGTTGGGTATAATACCTGAAGATTCCCTGGAAAATAACCATACAAAAATGTTAAGGACACTCCTGTTAATTGCAAACAAAGTCATTACAGCCTCCTGGTTGAAGCCACAGCCCCCCACAATAACTCAATGGAGGGATAGAGTTCAAGAGATGTACCATATGGAACAGGTCACTGCAGTTCTACAGCTCAAACTAGAATCATTCCTTAATAACTGGACATGTATTGTGTTGCATCTCCACTTAATATAACTATCCCTTTCTCTCTTTTTTTCTTTTTCCTTTTTTTTCTTTTTCTCTGCTGTGGCCCTATTTGTGTGTCACTTGCTGGAACATGGAGACTGAGGTTGAGGAATAACAATACATCACTGTAATGAATGTAATGAATCTAAATGATGGAAATTAATCTTTGAAGTATGCAATCCTGAGGACAATCATGTATATTTAAACCGTGGATTATTTGTTTGTACCTGCTAAGACTGATACATGTATATCTAACATACCAATTTTTTTATGTTTGTTAAATAAGAATGTGGATTCACTGATGCACTGTATGACTATGGAAATAAAAATAAAAAAAAGTTTTTAAAAAAAAGTACAAAAAAAATTTAATCAAACTAAGTAATGCAAATTTAAATATATTCAGCAGTGATAAATTACACATTTCTTTTTTTTTCTTTCAAAAAGTTTAATTCCAGTCAGCCTTGAGTTACTCCAATGCATGAACAGCCACTTGTTTATTAAATTAATTAAGAATAAAATATTGTTAAAATACAAATTCAGTTAAAACTGGAACAGTTTACAAAAATAAGAGTGTAACTTCACATATCATCTGGTATTCACAAAGCTGCATGAATTTTATAGCTATACTTCAGCTTAGACTGAAACAAAGAAAACCAGTTCAAGATTCTTATCTAAATGACTCAGAACAAAGAAGCAAAAATGAACAACTTTTGGGTAGCCATGCCACCACACACACACACACACACACACACACACACACAGACACACACACACACACGCTGTAAAAATGCACATACTGTAGTCTTTCATAAAGTTTAATTTCTTAGCAGTGCAAGTATGCACTGATTGTACTTTATGATCAAATTTGCAGATCCATCCGTTCATCCATTATCTGTAGCCGCTTATCCTGTTCTACAGGGTCACAGGAAAGCTGGAGCCTATCCCAGCTGACTATGGGCGAGAGGCAGGGTACACCCTGGACAAGTCGCCAGGTTATCCCAGGGCTCACAATTGCAGATATGATCCAAATTATTCTGAATAAATGTTTTAATTAGCACACACACTTTCCTTTTGTTTAAAACATACTGGAGTAGTATGGGTGTGGTTTTCCCAGTAGCTTTTGCAGGGTATTTTTTAGGTGTGTCCACCTATTTCAACATTAATCTTTTATTAGTTAATGTGTGTTATTTTTTCCCCCATACTATGGTTCATGCTTGTAGCTGATGGAAGGACACTCACTGTGTGAACATTTTTTTTTGCTAAAAGTGGTTATAATCACTGAATAGCTTGCTCTGTTTCATCTCCCTTAACCATCAGCTGAACCAAGAACGGCACATACCGCTTGTGTATGCACACATTCATGTTGAGTCCTTTCAAAAAATCATAAAGTGATGTACACTGTCTGGTCAAAAAATAAACTCACCTTTTGGATTTAAATAAGCAAATACTTAAGACCCTTTGACTGCATAATTACTGCAGTGATTAATGTGTTTCAGCTACCAAAAATTATTTTAACCCTATGCATCCATAATGCTTAGTGGCCACTGTACAAGCTTCTGGAGGCAGTGTTAAGATTTGTGGTTGCTTCAGCTGGTCAGGTCGAGGCTCAGCAACGTTATGTGGCAATAAAATTAAGTCAGTTGACAATCTGAATGTACTGAATGACCAGGTTACCACATAAGTGGATTTTTTTCTTCCCTGATGACATGGGCATGTTCTAAGACAACAATGCCAGGATTAATCAGGTTTAAATAGTGAAAGAGTGTTTCAGGAAGCCTGAGGAATCATTTTCACACATGAATTAACCACCACAAAGTCCTGACCTTAACCCCACTGAATGTCTTTGGGATGCTGGAGAAGACTTTACAGAGTGGTTCAACTCTCCTATCATCGAGACAAGATCTCACTGAAATATTAATACAACTCTGGATGGAAATAAAAGTTGTGACGTTGCATAAGGTTGTCAAAACAATGCCACAAAGAATACATGCCATAATCTAAGTTAAAGGCTCATCTCATCTCATTATCTCTAGCCGCTTTATCCTGTTCTACAGGGTCGCAGGCAAGCTGGAGCCTATCCCAGCT
>JAODVO010000021.1:17312866-17324163 GCA_025400055.1 Notarius lentiginosus
GCAAACTCCACACAGAAAGGCCCTCGCCGGCCACGGGGCTCGAACCCGGACCTTCTTGCTGTGAGGCGACAGCGCTACCCACTCCACCACCACAAATATTGGTATCAGAATAAAAAAAAAAAAATTCCCAGTATAAAATATCCAGGAATTAGTAAAGTTCTTACGTAAGAGACAGGATATTTAACCGCTATTCCATGGAATTGAGTCGTACACTTATTCAGCCACACCACTGAATAGTTGAAATTTATTTGTCGTCATACAATAATAGGTTAGTTAAAAAAAGACTTACCTCTACTCTTTTATTAATCGCCTAGCTGTCAATTTATAAAAACACACCAATCCTAGTCCAGTACTGACCAAGATTGTTAATAATTAAAGATATTAAGTGTTTCTTGAATACCCAGATTTGCATTAACCCAGTGTATTTGTTCACTTTTCAAGGAAGTTGTATTCTACAACACAGATCAACACAAAAGACCAGCTACTTATGTTCCAGAGAAAGAGGAAGGTTGGTTCCAACGTATCAGCACAAATCCTATTGTTTATAGCTTCTTACTTCTCCTTTGACTGAAATACAAACATCACCAACTTTTTAATGCTCCTTGAACGCTGCACGATTTCATTCCTGTTCTCAGAGTATTGACCAACAGGTGTGGTCAAATAAAGTTTAGATAGAAATAATACGACAACTCAGTGTAATTTCACAATACACTATACCTGATGACATTAAACTAATATAAATGAGAGTTTACACGAACATTGTGCTGGTATTTCAGTTTCTAACCAACACGCTGTAGTCACCTGTTGAGACTCAGTGGCGCTCGTGAACGCAGCATAACAAAGAGATCTCAGGCTTGTGGTTTTAAGAAGCGTAAATATAATATAAATATCAGATTTAAACACATCGAATACACAGATTTAGACCGAACACTAACTCAGCTGCTGAACTTACCTTGAATAAAAGACACAAACTTCTTATGTTAGCAATTATACGAACAAAAGAAACAAAGACGGAGTCCATAAGTGTGAAGACAGGAGAAGCATAACGGAGCTCTCAGCACTTTTCCGGTTTTAAATAGATATATTTTCCCCCAAAACTTCCTGCGTCATATCCTCAACCTGCGCTGATAAAAAGAAGTCTATTGTTATGGTCAATAATACACCGAGTTTTTGTAATAAATGATAAAAAAAAAAATCTCAACGGTCAGCTGTTGGGAGCCGCGACACTGGGAAATGTAGTTTTAAAGAGCAACAACTAGGCGTGCTGAACACTGCACAAGAACTACATTACCCATAATTCTCTTGGGCAAAGGCGGCCAATGTGACTGACTTTGTTTGCAAACAAAACAAGGACACCCGGGGGCTGAACCGTCTCGTCGAACAGCTTGTGTTACCGAGACATCTGGAAGTAAAGAAGAGAACAAGAAAAGCATGAACTCATTTTAACTCCTGTGTTGAAATACGTGCGGATTTTTCTTCGGGGTCGTGATTAAGAGCCACATTTACAATAAAATCTTAAACCTGTTTACTTCAACTTACTGTGCGTGTTCATAATAATTAGGTTAAATATTTATGTAAAGTACTGAGGACAAGGTTTGCTTACATTGTAAATAATAATAATAATAAATTGAGGGGTGGTGTAGTGGTTAGCACTGTCAACCTCACAGCAAGAAGGTTCTAGGTTCGAGTCCACTGACTGACGGGCCTTTCTGTGAGGAGTTTGCATGTTCTCCCTGTGGGTTCAGCCCCGTGATGACCTGGCGACTTGTCCAGGGTGTACCCAACCTTTCGCCCGTAGTCAGCTGGGATAGGCTCCAGCTTGCCTGCGACCCTGTAGAACAGGATAAAGCAGCTACAGATAATGAGATGAGATTTTATACTCCAGTGGTATTATGACAAAAGAGGGTTATTAAACCAAATCAAGTGAGGAGCTGGACTGCATGAAAATGTCACTTGTGTTTGGCCACCCACATCTTCATATCACACTCTTTTAATTCTGGCCTTATACATTGAAACAGTTCTTTTCTATTTTTTATTCCTTTGTTAGAGTCCCTGGATGAATTTCAGTAAAAAATAGAAATACACTGCTTTTTGGAAGGTTTATATGCAATGCTATGCTGGCCATCAGAACAATAAGGCTCACCATAGTGTAATGCTCACCATTCCTCTATCTCTGTTAGCTGGTCCTATGGTCAGTGGTTATATTGGATACAGATCAATCATTTGTGGTGTGGCACAGACAGGCTGGGAGATTCAATCCCTTGAGGACATCCAAACTGAACTGAGGGTATGGAGCTATACCTATTATCCAGTATGTTCTTTGTTCTGTTTCTTCCTGGGCATATTGTTCAGTCTCTGTTGTAGTAGGAGAATTGCAAGTCTGTGGAGCAGATCCTGAGAACCCAGAGGAACTGAATATGATGGTCTTAACTGGTTGGAAGTATAGATTAATATTGTATCTGATCTGCTATTCCTGTCCATAGAGGCTTTTCTTTTGTCTCACTTCTCACCGTAAACTTTAAAGCTGAGGAGGATGACATGATATATGAGTAAAGATGATGAGTAAAGAGGAAATATGACACAAACCAGCAAGAGTGAGCTTGTATTTCCCCTTTTTCCCCTCCAGTGACTCTCCTCTACCTCCACTCCCCCACCGCTTCTTCCATCCTGTCATCCCTGGCAGGCACATTGACCTTTTCCCCTCATTTCCCATTGTCTCCAGATATGAGTAACATGGCAGGTCATGAAGAAAAGGATGTTATGAGGAAGAAGTGGAGCAAAGAATGGGGGAAAGAGCACCACCGCCCTTACTGTTCATCTTCCCAAGGGAGCTCACTGATGCAAATTACTTACCTGGCTTGTAGCTCTGAGTCACTAGCATTGTTCCTGGTAATTGCAGCCTCTAAAGCTAGATACAGCTGTGAAACTATGTTCAGTGGGGGGTCTGTTTTATGCTAGTTTTATGGTTTAAAGATTTCTGTTGGAATGTTTCACAGAGGGGGCAGTGCACTGGGTAGCATTGCCGTGTCACAGCAAGTTTAACCCTGACATTGGGTTACAGTCTGTGTGGAGCTTCACATGTCGTTCCTTTGTCTGTGGTTTCATTTAGGTTCTCCAGTTTCCTCTATCCTCCTGAAAACATGGATTGGCTATTTGGAATGGACCAATATACTATTCAGAGTATGTTTCTACTTCAAACCCAGTGTTCCTGGAACAGGCCCTGGATCCATGGTGGCCTTGACTAGGATAAAGCAGATAATTAAGATGAGTAAATGAATGAATGGTTCACAGAGAATATCTGCATTTTAATCAGTGTGATGTTTATATCGTTGGGTAATCCTAGAACTTATAGAACTGCAACTTTAAAGCAAGCACATATTAATGTTAGTACTAGCAAGAAAAGCACAGAGAAAGTGAGATATTGTGTTAAAAAGAGAGAGAAAATGACAGGTTATGTTCAGAGAAAGAAATCCAGCATCTGGTCTAGCTGTGCTTTTTTGATATTCCAATCCCCTCTTAAGTGAGTCTGCTGATATAAAACATTTTTGGCAACTGACATGACAGTGCTTTCTGGTTGATGTAATACTTCCAATCCAACTCCATAATGTTCAGGCCTGACACTGTTTTTCCCCAGTGATATATATATATAAATTATATTATATATTTATTATATATATATATAAATAAACACCTATAATAAAGCCTCACTGCCTTATAAGGCCTTGGATAGTGAGCAAAGAGCTGCTGCATTCTATGGTTTGAAATTTGGACCACATTATCTTTCTCTCACTTTCTATCACTCCCTCCCTTCCTCTTTCCTTCCAGTCAAGGAGTAGCCTTTGAACACTGTCAGTTCCTGAGCCATGGGAATGTTGAAGGGAAATAAATGGAAAATGATACAGAAAAAGCACAGTGTGTCCGAAACAGGGAACCTTAAAGAGAATAGTCATGATGTGAGTTTTTCCAGTACGTGGCACACAAACTGTGTAACATGAAACAAAAGTGTATTGTTCATGGTGCAGGAAAAGCCTCCATGCTTTGATACAATTGTGTCAAGATGTTAAGCTGAAGACTCATCGTCCAATAATAGCTTCTGGTTTTAAGCCCACCGAAAGTCTTGAAGTATATTTCACCAAGACAATGAAAAAACACATGGGATGCAGAGTGATAAAGCATCTCGTTAGTACATGTTTTATTTGGAATAAATACCTTGAAGTCATGACAATTCAAAATGCCAGAGTAAAAAAATACATCAAATAGAAAGGTATTTACAGGATTTATTTGTGCACAGCTAGATGGATGTATACATGGTATACAAGGCAGCCCATGCAGGACGTTGAACTCTTTTGCTGTACTAAAGTGCAAAAGAAAAAAAAATGGATAAAACATTCCAAGTCATATTGGAACCATCTTTTAGATGGACGATATGGTCGCTCCAAAGAACCACACACACATATCTTTTTAATGTATTATGCATTACATGAATTTACACTGTGTACAAAAGACAGTTTACCAGGTTGGCATCCGGCACAAAACCATGCCTCATGGCGTAAGCCATCAAAAGACATTAATATGTAATAACTTAGTTACTGTACCAGACAGGGCTTGATTATAGCAGCTGCACCTCTGTCTCACTGGAAAGAGAGGATAAAATAAAAACAAATGAGATGTTGGATGACTAATTGAGACAAAGAACCTGTCTCGGAGGCACAGTTTTCAGAATGAGCAGGGCCGGACTCTAAGCGCTAACTGTCTCACCCTGAACTACAGATAAATAGATGACCTACTGTTGAGATTCAGGAGCAAGATTAATATCCTAATATTAAGATCATTAACTCAGCTGGAATCCTTTTCTTTAGCCTTTATATATGTCTGTGTGATATTTGGTGTGTAGACTGGTGATGCCGCACCTTGCTTTAAAAGGCATGAAAGTTCTAGTCACTAAAAAATAGCAAATTGAAATTTTCTCCTACAAAAAAAGATTTTGGAGGGAATCAACAAATTCTTGCTGCTCTGGCACTCTCTCAATGTTTATTATGCCAGAAATATTCAAGTAGACAACAAGACTAATTCATGTTTTCAAATGAGAATGGAAAATGCACAAAGCATTACACCATACTCTGTTTATATTACACTTAACCCCTTAACCCCAAACACTCTGGACCCTTTTGAGGCATTAACACAAGAGGGAATTAAGGAGGATATGCAGTACAAGGGCAATTTCTGTGCTATTTTTTCAACTCTGTGGAACGTTTCTTTTTAGCCCAAAAGATAATCTGCATTTAAGTTAGCCAACATGGCAATATTGGTATTGTTTCTCTCTGTTTTATAGCAGTTTTTTTTTTTCTTCATCATATCACTTCCCCTTTGCAGGCAAGACAAAAAAACAAGATGCACCAGAACAAATAAAGTTCTGGATCGTTTAACTTTTAAGTGTTCTTTGTTTGTTGAGTATATCGTTTAACAAAGTGACAAGTCCATAAAAGGAGATAACATGGAAGGTGACGTGTGGGAAAAGGTGTCATTAGCAGGGTTTAAATGAACAAAAGTCTAGCTCCTGTGGCTTCTTCATGCTCATACAGTGATCCCTGGGAAGAACCATGCCTGTCTTGGTGGCACAGCGGAGTGGGCGCCGTTTGAAGCCTTTGCCACAGGTCTTGGAACAGGAAGACCACTCACCTATATGCCATACTGGGCATGGGTCACCACAAGCCCGCAATGCACTGGGCCTGTTGGCTGGATCACAGTCCGTCCCAGGAGTGCTGTCTCCTCTTAGGCACTGTACCAATCTCCTCTGGAGGCCATTCCCACAGGTCACTGAGCACTCCTCCCACCTAGTAGTCACCCATTTCCCAGGGGGTGGAGTCTCTTTGACATAGGGAGGTGGAATTTTTTTATTTGGGGGATCAGCTCCTTTCCCAAGCCCTCCTTCGTCAACAAGGACACTGTTTTCAGCCAAAGTCCTGCCCTCCTTCTTTAACACCTTGTCCTCCTTGATTTCTCGTTTGATATAGAAGGAATAGCGGATGCGTGGAGGTGTTAAGAGGCCCACAGACAGCACCTCCACTGTCAGAGCTTCTCCCAGTGGCCTTACAGCCTGCAGTGTCTCTGATTGGCCACTGGTGCCGCTGTAGCGCAAGAGGCTGCCCCGCACTAGGATGTCCCGCTCCACCGCTGACACTATATAGTTGCCATTAAGAAGGTATTCGCCTTGGCTGTTCTTGACAGCCAAGTAGTTATCATCATTTACCATTCCCTTATAGCCACGCTGGCGGATGTCAATGTTGGACGCACCCACTGGAAGCATGACGACAAAGTTGTAGCCGTGACTATGGGAAAAAAAGGTAGAAGAAAGTAAGGTTAGGGTTTTAATACTGAAGTGAATCTATAGATATCACTTATCAAAGTATCTGAATGTGTGTCTTTGGTTACCAAATGCAGGATGGTGAAGTTTCATATTAGATATTCACTGCATGTTTGCACCTCCAATGCCAGTCAGTAGCATTAAAAAAGAGCGTGTGAGAAGGTTTTCTTTCATATCTACCTATCTATCGATATATATATATATTTTTTTTTTTGAGTACAGTTGTTGACAACAGTACACTGTTGTCAATTTTACTTTCAATTTCAACATACTGTACTATCCCAACTTTTTCTGATTTGGGTTGTACTTACAGCCTAAAAAACAGTTTTCATTATGACATAATGGGGTAACAATAAAGGAATGATTAAACTGCTTCTTGCTCAATCCAATATCATACAAGAAAAATGTGATTAAGTCCAAGGTCAAGCTCCCACATAACTGAAATGAACAGCACATTCTGTTCCACACATGGAAATTTTGTGCAAATGTTGTGTTAGCATGCAACTGCATAGTTATGTCTGAAGTCTGAATACCCCTGTCTACAATTTTGATATTTAAATCTTCACTATATTCACTAACTACACTCTGAATACTGCCTCATGTCTCTATCAGTAATTCACAACATAGCTGCTGATTTTGCACACAATTTACAAGACTCCACACATACAAATTAGTGCTCTTTAGTTTGTTGAGAAATAGGAAATTACTTTGAAGCAACCAAGAAGGAATGCGATTTGCCTGTGATTTCAATGTGAATAGCATTTCGGACAGTTTGACTATTTTGCATGAACATCTCTGTCTAAAATAGTCTCACTGTATAAATTATTAAGATAGAAACATGTGAAGGCATGATCATGATCCGAGCCCATACAAATCTACAAGATGATTTTATGAAATACAATGTCACATGACATCTGATTTCTTGGGAATATCAACTATTATTACATCCACATTCACTGGATATGAGCAATCGCACGCTCTGATTGGCTACTCTACTACTAGGATATCAGCTCATATACTGTCAGTAGAGAAAAACAAAATGGAGGCAGCGCGTTTTGCTGAACCAACTGAGGATGAAATAAACTCTACTCGAAAACAAACACACACCCACCCAAAAAAAACCAAAACACTGAAGCCAATTCGTGCAGCAACTGATAGGTTTTTAAGAAGTCCACCTAAGAGGAAATTATTTTGTCTGACGTTTAGTATAAAGCTTTTATTTATCGATTTGCAAAAAAATAAAAATGCTCCGTTTCTCAAAATCAAGTGAATGTGGATAGAATAAAACAGTTATTCCACTCAATCTTGTCGTACATGGCTTATAGCTGACTATCAGCTCATGTACGACTCAATTTCGTGGAATAGCTGGTAAATATCTCCAAAACTCACGACCTTGGCCATTACTTTTGGCGAGAAGTATATGTTACCATCTGAATATACTGTACCATGAATAGAGAAAAATAAAATGGCGGCGCGTGTTGATGAACCAACCAAGGACGAAATAAAAACTCTACTTGAAAAAAAACCCCCAAAAAATACACAAAAAAAGCAACAAAATATGGAATAAAAGTATTTGATGGTAAAAACATACCTCTTTTTTATTTTTCAAGAATTATTGTTATCATTGCATTTTTCACAAACTGCTACTGTCATTTCGCCGGTTTGTTTATATTCGTTTTGTATAAAGTTTTTATTTCTCGAATTTGCAAAAAATTAAAATAAAAATGCTCCCTTTCTCAAAATCCAGTGGATGCGGATAGAATAAAACAATTATTGCACTCAATCTTGCCGTACATGCCTTATATCGCCTTATCGTCTATCTGCTCATGTACAACTCGATTTCGTGGAATAACTGTTAATTATTTTGACACCACACTTTTGTTAAATTCTCAATTGGTCTAGAAGGTGTTGACTCATTTTCTTTGTTTTTTTTCCCTCGATATTTTCCCACCCACCAGACAGCTTCTAAGTAGAGGAGGTGTAGGTTATCACCAGCCGATCGCATCATTTCGAACTACGGTATATAACACATTCGGAGGAAAGCGCTATCCGCCCACTTCTGTGTACGTGAACTCACAGACACCCATGATGAGCTAGCGTTGTTGTAATTGACTGCGTAGAGAGAGTGTGCTACAACACGGAGAGCCGTCCCAACACTAATTCACATAATCTAACAGGAATAATACATGTACATATTAAAAGCATGTTATTTAAGAATTTAACGAACTCTAATAGTGGATATCAGAGGGGCCTTCTAGGCCTTCGGAGAAGGCCTAAACATATCAGCATTTCAAATGTTATATTTAATTTCCGTCATTCTTTCATAATTTCATTATAATTATTCTCTTCTAATTCTAATTTGCCATCATTTTCTATCAAATTTGCTTCAGAAATGAAAGGGTTACTGGTCTGAAAACATTAAAATCGAGTTATCCAGTGAGATTTGTTTGTTTGTTGTCTCTAGGCTGAGAAGAGTTTCGAGCTGCTCACTCATTGGTTCGGACTTCATTGCTGGGACAGAAGGCCATGGCACTGTATGTTTATGTAGGAAGTGACAGATGAATTAACCAATCAGATTTTGAGTTATAGTGGGAGGGACCAAAAATTTATCGCCTTCAAGCTTCCTGAAGGCCAACGCAAGCTTAACCACAAGTCGGCGCCGTCAGCACAGCAGTGAAGTCACCTTCCAGCCGGTGTAGCATTCATCAGTAGTGTTAGCGAATGCTGATAAAACGGTCAAGCCAGTGCTATCGAGAGCAAGTAGCACAGACTAACAACCGAAAAACTACGATTTCTGTCTCCCACGCACACTCGCCATAGTATTTTTCACTCAGGCTTAAGTATGCATTTCCCTGTGTAATTTACTTAGTTACTTTTAAAATCAACATTGACAACTACACACAACGGAGCGACCTGACAGCCTGCTGTTTATCCGTTGCAAAATCCTTTGCCCTGTTGCTTTTTTGGTGTCTGGCTAAGTTTTGGCTGAGTTCAAGTCCCAGCTCTAATAGTAACGGTTCGCCACTGATATATAAACATAATGTTAGAGGTGGAGAAATTTGTCTCATTTATTACATTAAATTCTATAATCTCTCGCCTAATGGCATTAAATTTGATTAAAATGTAGTGATATCAATGTGACATTACGATATCCGTACACAATTCCATAACATATTGAACTATATTCATAAGGTTTTGCAAATATTTATTTAATAATTAACTCAATGTACTTGCAATGTACAAGGAAAAATAATTTAACACCGACAGCAGATTCAACACCAGTCTCCGCCCACTGCCTGTGAGAGTCCCTCGGAGGCGCATCGCATTCTGTGAATTCTGCTGCAAGTGAGTTGTGAAAGAGTGATCCAGGTCTATCGTAAATTAAGATTGAACTAAAGTACTACTTTGGCTATGACGTTATCCGGGAAAACCATGTTAGCTTAATGATGGATCTTAAGAGGCAGTTAAAGATGCTCTTAGCCTTAAGAGGCTTTCAGGAAAGCCACCGCAGTTATAAATGTATGCATTCAGCTATCCCTTTTCATAAGGAAGTATAACAATGCGAATAAAGCCTTATAAATGCATTATAACAGTTAACGAATGTATTCATAGGTCATTAGACATATGTATGGCCTTGACAGAAAGCGTGACTGAAATGATTATAAACATATATTGTATAAAATCCATCAAATTGCTTGTTAAACTCTTAACCTTAAATATAAGGTCATTTTTCCCCACAGCGTTCTTAGAGGAAAGCTGACACTATTTACCCTTTCTCCTTCTTAAATTCACCTGGAAAATATGTTCACACTGCTCTCCCAGGGCGAAATGTGGAACGAAAGAGTAAAATGAAGGCTGAGCTGGAAAGTGGCAGCTGGGTCATTAAAGACCTGTCCATAGCAGGAGTCCTCCAAGTTGCACCTATCTGTCAGAGGGATAGATGTATTTTCAGCTCTGTATGTGTGAGAGGGCCTGGAGCACCGCTCGGAAGATGACACTGTCACTCACTGTCAGCAAGGCTCATTCACCGTGTCATTTCCTGCTGGAAAGAGGAGAGAACTGGAAGTGAGCTTCTTCGATATGGCGCAAATGAATGATATCACAGGGTTGATAAGATTTCAGAGAACAGAGTTCTGGTTTCAAAGTGTTGATGCAAACAGATGTGGCCATGTATATGGAGATAAAATGCAGGTCCAAGTTCGAAACTGACAAGAAATTGTAATTTAATACATATATATGTATACATTTCCAACCCCAGTTCCAAATAATTTTGGACACAGTGTAAAACATCAATAAAAACAGAATGTGAAGATTTGTAAATCATGGAAACCCTATATTTCGTTGAAAATAGTACAAAGACAACATATCAAATGTTGAAACTCAGAAATTTTTATTGTTTTCTGAAAAATATATGCTCATTTGAAATTTGATGTCAGCAACACATTTCAGAAAAGTTGGGATGGGGCAACAAAAGACTGACAAAGTTATCTAATGCTAAAAAAAACAACTAATTTGGTTAATTGGCAACAGGTTCCAACATGACTGGGTATTAAAAGAGAATTCCAGAGAGGCGGAGTCTCTCAGAAGTAAATATGGGGAAGCGTTCACCGCTCTGTGAAAGACTGCATGGGCAAACAGTGAAATAATTTAAGATTAACGTTCCTCAATGTAAAATTGCAAAGAATTTGGGGATAATATCATGAAAAGATTCAGAGAATCTGGGGAAATCTCTGTATGCAAGAGACAACACAGCAAAATCCTCAGTGTTGAATTAACACCCTACTGTGTTTATATATGTCCAATTGGACACAAATAAACTCTGAAAGTGTTAATTAAACACTGGAGAATTTGCTGTGAAGGCTGAAAACTGACATTGGATGCCTGTGATCTTCAGGCCCTCAGGAGACACTGCATTAAAAGCAGACATGTGTCT
>JAODVO010000021.1:17357302-17370602 GCA_025400055.1 Notarius lentiginosus
TACCCCGCCTTTCACCCGTAGTCAGCTGGGATAGGCTCCAGCTTGCCTGCGACCCTGTAGAACAGGATAAAGCGGCTCGAGATAATGAGATATCAGCAACAGGCAGCCTGCTCTGTGGTCCCTGTTCTCCTGTATACATCTCATTTGCCGTATGTTTGCGTAAATAAACTCTGTGAACACATCATACAGCTCTGCTTGAGCAACATGCCACATCTAATACACTTCAACATGAATGAATACAGCCTTTTTTTGTCCTGTGAGCTTCATATCTGTCTACCCACTCACTGGGTGGGAACAGTATTCCAGTCCCAAAGCACACCTCTACCACATACTACTGTATTAAATAGTAGTATCAGTTTTAGATATAGTATAAGTCTCCAGGCTGACTTTTCCAGTTCTTCTTCCTGTGCATCATGCAACTGTCAGGCCTGATGCTCATCCAGCGCATCCCTATCTGTTTACTAAGAACAGGGTCTTTATTGCACTTCTTTGCATGAATGAGACCACACAATCCATGTTTATCATCTCAGACTTTATACACGAAGCCGGTGATCACAAATGTTTATCATGCTCCATGTCTTGTTGATGGTAAAACATTATCATCATGTCCCCCTATAAACAGAGGATGTAGGGAAGGACTCTTTCAAACTGTGCTGTTGATACTTCCAAACGGAATGTAATTACCTGAAGATGATGCCTGACAGAGCTGTCCGAGTCAGACTTTTTCTGTCTTTTTCTTTATAATATAATAGAGAACATCTATCCTTTTAAATATTAATCGGAATGAACAAGTATTTGGGAAACTTTCATAATATTGTAAGGAGAGTAGCAGTTTTTCTTCATGTCAGATACAGAACAAATGTTATCATTTCAGACTGTGAAGAAATAAAACATATCATGGATTTAAAAATTGCTTACATTGTGCCATTTAACAGTTTCCCGTATAATAACATTAAGAATTTGTATTACATTATAATAAGGTCATTTTTTCCAAGCAGCAATTCTCATATTGCATGTTAGCTTATGTAGTTGTCTGAGCATAAAATACTATTCATTCATCTTTCCCACTGTAATTGATATTTAAAAAAAAAAAAACATCTTCAATTCCTTTATCTTCAATAACTGTGTTATTCTGCTCAGGGTTCACCCATTCCCTTGCTAATTCACACCTAGGTCAATTCAGCATAGCCAATCCACCTACCAGCATGTTTTAGGGAGCTGGAATGAACTGCAGAATCTGGAGGAAACCCACACAAACACAGGAAGAACATGCTCAAAAACTCAAGCTCATGATTAAACTAGGGAACCTGCAAGTGCAATGTGGCAATGCTACCTGTTATGTCACAATGCCGTCCATTTAAACTACGCAGACCATTTAATAAATTATGACTGTGACTCTCACCATATGCTTCTGGTTTGAAATTATTGCCAGAATTAGTCAGTTAGACTGTCTTGGTCTTAAACATGCGATGTCTATCTGCCGTGATATAATATCTAGAGACAAAGAACTTAAGAGCTCCATGAAAAAAATGCTGGAATTAGGGACTGGAGTTAGATACAGCACCATCTGGAAGAGAGGAGAGGCCAAGAGGAGCTGTTTCTGTGCATTGTATTGACAGAGAAAATCACTTGTGTTTATATATAAATATCTGACTTAGAGGCTGAACTGATCAGGGTCAAGTTTCCCAAAAGCACTGCAGTGCCAAGATCGTTATTAAATGGTAGCATAAGCATCACATTGAACATTCACTCTGCCAGGTAACGTGATCTTAACTTTGCAATGTTTTGGGGAAACTCAGCCCAGCTGTCGAGTGCTTGAACCCTCAAAAAACTAAATTGTAACTATTCTGCTTTTGTCTATTTCTGCTATTTCTCTGCAGCACTACCTATTAACCATTATGGGGATGGCTGCACAACTTTTTGGCCACCCCAGCATTAAGAATGCAGTGAGCCTAGTGGTAGTCAAAATGTTGGTGGTGGAGGATGAGGATGTTGGACCCGAGGTGTCCAGAAATGGCGGAATGGCCCTACGCAACTTCTGCACCTGGCAACAGCTCTTTAACCCAGCGAGTCCACGGCACCCTGAGCATTATGACACTGCCATTTTGTTTACAAGGGAGGTGAGTCATTATCTCTGTTTTGAGTGTGCCAAATTTTAAAAACTAGTTTGGTCTATGGTGTCATCCCTTTTCATGCAAGAACAGTCTAACATTAAATATTATAGATTCCTTAATTCATTCATCTTCAGCGACCACTTTATCCTGGTCAGTCCATGACAGAGCACCATTGTGCGCGTGCACACACACACACACACACACACACACACACACACACACACACCTAAGGGCAATTTAGAGCAGCCAATAAACCTACTGGCATGCTTCTGAGTATTGGGAGGAAAACTAGAAAACCCTGAGGAAACCAACATGGACACTGAGAATCCAAGTTCTTTATAACAGTAACCAGTGCTCGGTATCAAAATGGGTACTCTGGAGCGGTGAGACAGCAATACTAGCTGCTGTGCTACCATACATTCCTAATTCCTCGATTACTCTCTTTATTTGGTAGGTAATAATGATGTTATGATTGCTGTGGTGATCAGGTTTTTCCTGATGGTTTTGATTCAAGTTTAGCTTTGGACTTGTGAAAGATTCTGGTAATGTGAGAAGTAGAACATCCCAGCTCATATTTGCTATTCATATTATCTAGGTCATTCAATCACTCAGACTGTTGGGAGGGACAATAAATAACACTTAATTCTATAACATTTCTCTGAGAACTAAACAAATGTATCATAAACGGTGGACAGCAACAATCATCCTAATCGTTTCAGGAACTACACCTTTCCATTTGCATTTTCGACCCAAGATACTCCAACACAGGAGAAAAAAAAAAGCAGAATTTTTACCACATGGTGAATCGGAGAGTTAATTCTTCAGTCAGAACAGACAGAATGTGTGAGACTATACTTCTGCCAAGTGCAGAAGTAAAAGAGCTGAATTTAAAGCTGATGTTTGGCCAGACATCCTGTGACAAAAAACAACAAAATTCATGTTTATAGCAGTTGGATGAGCCAGATGTTTAGCAGATGCAAACTGTCCCTACTTTTCTCCAAAGGTTTCTGTGGAGCCCTCTTTCATGGGCAAGGCTGTTCAAGTCAGGAGTGGCACACACTTGAGAAAGGCCTCGGTTCTGGAAGTACACTGTGCAGACTAGCCATCACACAGTTAAAAATCCTCCCTCACTCTTTTTAGTCTGCCATGTATTTGCTTCATTTTACGATGGAAACACTGACAAATATGTTTTGCTGGCAAGAGCCTACTTGGGGGGAAAAAGGTCTGTCTGGAATTAATGGAGCGATGTCTGGATATCAGTGTCTAAAATCTGTCCCTCCTCTCCTCATTTCTTTTTTCTCCTCTGGTTGCTGTCTCAACCTGTTCATCTTCCTAATGAATCCCTTATTCACTCCGTCTCTTTTTCTGTGCTGTCTGTATTTTGCCCCTCCAGGATATTTGTGGACATCAGCATTGTGACACCCTTGGTGTAGCTGATGTGGGAACCATGTGTGACCCCAAAAGAAGCTGTTCAGTCATCGAGGACAACGGCCTTCAGGCAGCCTTCACAGTGTCACATGAGCTTGGTACAGGTCACATACACACAGACACATGCATGCATACTCAAATGCCACCAAATTCCACCCCATGCCTCCGTCTGACATCTCACGCTTGCTTAGTGTCTGGACCAGAGTGGACGGTCCAAATTTAGACTTAGCCATTCATTAATGTGTCTCTAACCGTCTCAGCTTCACTTGAACAGTTTCCATGATCACATTTGCACCATTACAGAATCGCTTAAGGGAATATTTTTATTCCATTAGATCACCTTAATTGCAAAGCTGTTGGAATTAAGTTCCCAGTAAGTATGTCACAGATGATTATGTTCACATAAAAACATCTTGCCAAACAACAACCAGTTTCAGTAGCAGCTGTGCTAAACAGGCATTCCTTCATACGTGGTTATGATATTTGCCTTTAAAGGACAGATGTTCTGATGAAAGTTATCATATGTCTCCATATACATATATATGCATGTGTGTGTTTAATACAGAGCCTCATGGTCCAAGTTTCATAGTATTTAGACACAAACCTTTTTTCTCTTTCTCATAGGTCATGTACTAAGCATGCCCCATGATGACTCCAAAACATGTGAGAAATTGTTTGGTGATATTGATGGACACCACCTAATGGCTCCCTTCTTTGTCCATCTCAACAAGACACTTCCCTGGTCACCATGCAGTGCCCTTTACATCACAGAGTTCTTCGACAATGGGCATGGTATGGCCTAAATCATTATACTGATTCAGTCATGTTTGCATGAAAGTTTACAGACAGTTCATGAGCCAGTGTTGATGAGCATTGGGAAAAACAATTTGTCTCAGTCATTTGGTCATCCAAATTATTTTTGTTGGTCTTTGCATGTCTAAATGCAGCTGCTGCAAGTATCGTGACTGAAGACAATGAAGTCACAGGAACAAAGAAAAGGAACACACTGCTCTGACATTAATTGAGAGAAATTATTGGACTGAAGAATTCTTATGTTTGAAAAGGGATATTACAGACATATAGAGATATGACACTGTTTTGTTTTGTTTTTTTTACCAAGAAGTTGATGATAGAGTGACCATATCACTCAAACAAGGGGGCAGACTGCATTGAGCAATTTCTTTTTTTTATGGTATAAGAACATGTTAGAATATTTAAGATGCATGTAAGAGCATTGGAGGAACAGCATTTTAAGTATGTGTGAAAGTATTTAATAATATGCAAATGTAAACAAAGCCATGCCTATTTTAAAGTTACTTGACTCCTTTTAAGATGAGGTTTTTGAGTGGTCCTTTGGTTTTGGCAGAAGAGCAGTTCATGTTTCAAGATCCAAATAAAACACCCCAGAATAATTCAGTAACCATTTCAAGACAGTTATCCTAAATCTTAAAGTTGTCATTATTTAGTTAATGGAAATTTGCCACAGAAAACAAACAGTGCAGTGGAAATCTATAAAATGGAGGTCTCTGTTTTACAAGTTCAGTCACACTTTTTTCATATGTCTATTCTGCCTGTACTTGCTCCCTAACCACTAATAACAGACCTGGAAAACCACACTGTGTAATTTTGCTGAGAATGTCAAAACTAACCACCTATGTAGAGTATGCTCTCTTTTTTCATTTCTTTCTCTCTCTCTCTCTGGGTGGTTTTTGCCCTTACCACAGCATAATGTAGTCAGGTGACCGACACATGCCAGGCATGTCTGATATTGTTACAGGGATCTGTTCAAAGTTTCCCATGTTTACTGTCTATAGTCTCCCAGGAGAATACCTCATGCTTCAGTAGGGCACTCCCACAAAGCCAGAAAAAGAGAGTGCATTTGAAAAATAGCAAACATATTTTGCCTGAGACTGATTTATCTGTCAGTATTTCAGTCTGAGCTCTTCACTCCCGCTTCCTTGTGTCATCCTCAGTGACTAACACATTCCAGCTTTAATAGCTATTTTCCCTCACTCAGATGCCGCGATTGGCAGGCATAGGCGGCCTCTGCTGAACTTGCTCTGGCCACAGGTACACAAGAGCACTAATAAAACTGCAAAGTCTAAATTTGTACAATTATTTTACTCATGCAAGCTGTAAAAATGAGTGCTGAAAACAGTCCAAATACTTATGGACTGAAGGCAATTAAGAATTCAAATACGAGTCTGGGAGCTTAAATACCCTGTGGAGAAGTAACTGCCATTGTACACGAGACACGCATGAGATATGACGGTATTGTGCGAGTTAGAGCTGTATAAGGACCGGTGTTAACGATTGTTCTGAAGTGAGTTTGACTGGAGCTGCAATTATATTATTATAGGTTACGCAATGGAAATCTCCAGATGACACCATATTGATTTACGCACATCATGAAAATACTTTCCTCCAGCTACAAATGTGCACACCTGTTTACTCCAAATAAAAGGTGGTTTCAACAAACTTAATTTATAGATGCTAGTGCTGATGATGTCAATGAATGGTGGATAAAAGAGAGCAGATCTGTTAAAGAGTATAATTAAAGGGGCATGACTGTTTCTTGATTTGTGAAGAATGGCATGTGTAATTTATTGCCAAAGCAGTTTTATGTGTGTGTGTACATACTGTCTTTAGGTGACTGCTTACTGGACATGCCAGACCAGACTATCCCCTTAAGGGCTGAGCCTCCAGGCCAAATGTTTGGTCTGGACCAACAGTGCCAGCAAGCATTTGGAGAGGAGTTTGCCCGCTGCCCCAATGCCCCAGAGGACCAAGCATGCATCCAGTTGTGGTGCCGTGAAGAGGGCAAACTGCAATGCACTACTCGTAATGGGAGCCTGCCCTGGGCTGATGGCACACCCTGTGGTGAAGACCATAGCTGCCGTGGGGGTGTGTGTGTGCCAAGCCTATTGGCAGTGAATGGAGAGGAGGTATGTGTAGCATGAGCCAAACTTGAGTAAGACTCATTTTGATTTATCAGAACAAAAATTCTAGTAATTGCCAAATTATTGGCTAGTAATAAGTAGATACAAATCCCCATATGGGCAATGCTGTCTTTTTTTAATTGTATTGTTATTACTACTCTCATTCTTCACTGTCTGAAAACATACCACAGACTCTTTTTCTGAAATGTCTCAATATATTCAAATTATATGTCAAATTAAGATTACTGTTTACCTGGTCAAACATATTAAGCATATCATTTATGTGTCTGGATAATGAGTCAGACTTCATTATTCACTTTTAGAAATCCAACCAGCTGCTGCAGTTGACCCCATCCAGGTCCTTTCTTAGAGCTTTGTAAAATAATCAATCTACTTAAAATCCTGTTCACGAATGCCAGACATTCCTGTAGCCAGAGAGATAGAGAAACGCAACAAGAGAGCGAGAAGTGTGTTGAGGTGGATGGGCTATAACAGCAGAAGACCACATTTAGTTCTACTCCTGTCAGCCAGGAACAGGAATCAGAGGCCATCATGGGCACAGGCTCATTGAAACTGAAAAGATTAGACAAAATCTTTTCTTTTTTCCAGTCTTCAGCTGTTCAGTTTTGGTGAATCTGTGCCCACAATACCCTCAGATTCTTGTTCTTGACTGACAGGAGTGGAACCTGATGTGGTCTTCTGCTATTGTAGCTCATCCACTTCAGGGTTGATATTTTGTGCATGCTGAGATGCTTTTCTGCTCACCATGGTGGTAAAGAGTGATTATTCAAGTTACTATAGACTTCCTGTCAGCTCAAACCAGTTTGTTCCTTCTCTTCACAAGGTGTTTCAGCATGCAGACCCTCCGCTCACAGAATGTTTTTATTTCGCAGCATTCTGTGTAAATTCTAAAGACTGTTGTGTGTGAAAATCCCAGGAGATCAGTAGTTTCTGAAATATGCAAACAAGCCAATTTTGTACCAACAACTATACCACGGTTAAAGTCACAGAGATTGCACTTTTCCTTTATTTTGATGTGAACATTACCTGATGCTGTATCTGTATGATTTTTGCATTGTGCTGCTGCCACATGATTGGCTGACTGGAAACCTGCATGAATGTGCAGGTATTCCTATGAAAGTGGACAGTGATTGTATATAAATCAGTAGACAGGGATGTGAAGTTAAAAAAGGGGGCACAGATATTTTGATCATCCTGCTTTTGTCAGTATTGGTCGAAGCCAAGGGTGTCAACCCTGTAGAGATTTGCATTATACTTCTTTCAGGATACCAAATGCAACCCATGGTAAGCCTGGGCAATTAGATAAATCAGCTGTGATAAATTGGTGCGCTTTAGCCTCGTGTAAATTGTACAAGTTAGGCTTGAGAAAATTATACATGCAAAAAAGCATATAAGAATGTTTGGAGCAGTGGTCTGTTCTAAACATTCTTCCATGCTTTTTGCTTGTCACTTACTTGATTATTGTTTCCTTAGGCCCTCTATATTTTAATTATCAGTGAGGTGTGTATGCATGATTTATTTACTTGTGTTTCAGGAACCAGTCAATGGTGGCTGGGGTGAATGGGGTGCCTGGGGCCCATGCTCTCGAACCTGTGGTGGTGGGGTTGAGTTTTCTCATCGTGAGTGCACAGATCCAGTGCCACAGAATGGAGGATCCTATTGTGTGGGTCAGAGAGTGAAATACCAGTCTTGCAACATTCAACCCTGCCCAGGAAATCATGGTAGCATTTTATAAACACTGTAGTCCTACTCTGTCTTCTTTTGGGAAACATTATTGTGTGCAGAAATGCTTTTAGGTAAAAGTTAATATATTTCAAAGTTTTACATTTCATTATGTGTGTATTAGCTCATTAATAGACTTTTAATTCCACAGGTAAGAGCTTCAGAGAGGAACAGTGTGAGAAATACAACAGTGATCGTTACTTAAATGTGCATGGCAAAATAAAGGAGTGGATCCCAAAGTATGCTGGTGTTTCACCCAGGGATCGGTGCAAACTCTTCTGCAAAGCCAAGCACAGCAATGAATTTAAAGTCTTTGAAGCCAAGGTGCAACTTTCTCACTAGTCTTTGATTCAATGCTGTTTTAATATATGAACCATGTTGACCTGTTCTTTCTCACTGTGTCTAACAAATTATTAAACTTGATATTTGAATCCTTCTTGAGATTCCTTTCTTTCTACAGCACTGATGATATTTTTGCACTCCATTAAACTCAAAAGCATTAAATATTTGCTCTGTAGAAAAATGTGAAATCTGAGCCCCATAATCCTGTCTATAATCTCATTTTCCTAATACTGATATTTTGTACGTTGTTGAAATGTAGATCCTGAACAGCTGTTTTTGTACTTTTAACTGTAAGCACATGAAAACATCTGCTGTTGATGTTGTTGATCAGGTCGTGGATGGTACAACCTGCGGTCCAGATACTACGTCAATCTGTGTCCAAGGACAGTGCATCAAGGCTGGCTGTGACCAGGTCATAGGCTCCAATCTTAGACTGGACAAGTGTGGCGTCTGTGGTGGAAACGGGGCAACTTGCCGAAAAATCAGTGGCACTCTAAACAAAGCTACGTAAGTGAGGAAAATCTCTCAAAATATTACAAGATTGGAACAGCTGGAAAAGTACTTCTGCTGGTATAAAAAGAATGAAGCTCTTTTACAAATAGTATTATATTTCCACAGCTTTGGATACAATGACATAATTACCATTCCTGCTGGGGCCACCAACATTGACGTCAAGCAGCGTAGCCACCATGGCATCAAGCATGATGGTAACTACCTGGCAGTGAAGGCCGAGGATGAAACCTACATTCTCAATGGGAATTTCTCAGTATCCACGGCTGAACAGGACATTCCAGTGCGTGGTGCTGTCCTTCGATACAGTGGCTCATCCACTACTCTGGAGCGGCTTCTCAGCTTCCAGGTACTCCAACAAACCATCACCATCCAGCTTCTGTCAACAGCAGGTGACACCTCGCCACCCAGGGTTAAATACACCTTCTACCTGCCCCGGGACCTTCCCTTCAGCAAGCCAGAGGCAGATAGGAGCCTCTCCCCACATGTCATCCTACCATTTGGAGGGGCCGAATGGGTCCTGGGTGAGTGGTCCATGTGCTCTAAGAGCTGTGGTGCTGGCTGGTCCAGGAGGAGTGTCGAGTGTCAGGACAGAACAGGAGCCCCATCTTTCTCATGCGACATGGAGCTGCGGCCAACCGACATCCGACCGTGTGGTGATCTGCCCTGTCCTGTATGGCAGTTGGGACAGTGGTCAACCTGCTCTCGGACTTGCGGTGCGGGTGAGCGCCAGCGCAGCGTGCTGTGCATAGACTACACAGGCAAGACCGTGGAGCCAGAGAAGTGCAACCCAGATAAACGGCCAGAGGCTGTTTCCACAGAGTGCTTTTACCAGGACTGTTAGAACAGGCAACAAAGAACAGGGCAGGTGGTATCAGAGGTTTAAGATCCATAGGGCAGGTAGTGGATAAGAGAGCTAAGAGAACAACATCTTCCCTTTTAAATAGGAAGCTGATGATGCTTCAAAAGCAAGCTAGGAAATTGTAACTTACAAGATGGGTACAGAAATCACCTGTCAATCCTAATAACGGCATTAGATATGAGGTTTATTCTGTACGATTAATTCTCATTGTTATTCATATTCTTCTGTTTTACCTTTTAATCATCTAACCACTATTGAATATATTTTCCTGCCCCACTGAGATCTACCTCAAACCATAAAATTGTTGTAATAGTAAAGGAAAGGATTCTGTTTTAAACGTTACAACAAAGGAATATTACCTTTGCAAAACCTGCTGAATTTTATTCAAATATGACTGGTCAAATACCTCCATTTTAGTGCATTTCAGTCCACATCAGACTGATAGATTATCTAACTGAGTCAAAATTTAAAGCTACCTGAGACATGAACCTACCGGCTTCAGAAAGCAGGAGTGTTTCTCTCTTTAGGCTTAGTCCAAATCCAACTGCCTTTTTAGTAGATAATTCTTCATACACATGCTTCTGCGCTATTTCACGTTTAATTTATTTGCCAGTTTGTATTCTGTAACAATGTGTTTATTAACTGTTAACACTTCTCATAATTTAATGCTGGGTAATATGAACTATTTCAGATTTATGCATTTCAACACTGGAATTTAGTACAGTCCTTAGCCACATAAGGAAAACAGACATCATCTAGGCCAATGTGAGAGCTATTGAATAGTGAGGGCATTTCACTTCTAAGTATCTGCTTTTAACATTTTGTCTGCTTTCTTTCAAAATTATCGAGCTGCTTTCTAGTTTGTTACAGTGTCACAGTGAACTTGTTTGATTTAGATAATAAATTCTGTTTTGTACTATAGCCAGGCCATCATACTGTTTTAAACGACTATGTTAAGGTATGGCCTCAAGCTTTGCGAAAGCCACCTTTTGCTATGTGTTTTCTATCGCCATCTGTTGTTACACAAAACATATAAACAAATGTATACATCACGAACTAAGAATTAGTATTAAAGAAAAATCTGAGACTAGTTTTATAAAGTAGTGTAGAGCAAAGAGCGTGATGACCTTGCTCAACTGAATAAAAGGCTCTTTTTCAGTTATAGGTAAAATCATTTCAGATTTTTGAGCTGGAGATAAATGAGTATTTGAACAAAAAGTCAATAGTAGACAGTATGTATTAAATTATACAACAGACAATCTGCGTTCCAAGAGTAGAACCACACTGGTACATTCGACTCTGTGCATCACTCCGCTTGTCTGTTCCCTACATAAAATTTCAAGCCTAGCAATAGTTTGTTACGTTGAAACCATACCAACACTTAGTACAGGCCATCAGTCAGTCTGGCCATTGCTGGCAACACGCACCACTCTATCCAGCTGTGGCTTCTTGAGAACTACCGTATTTTCATTGACGAAACAAAAATAAACAAAATATTTGGCCATATTTTGTCTGAAATGTCAGTTACTCGATATTCTTGTTTATAGAACTGTTGTATAAAAGCAATATCACACTCGCAACCGCGCTCCTGTACTGAATATCAGCACAGCTGTGATTACCTGTGGCCAAATCACACTTGTGCTGATATTCAGTAAGACACTCTTGCTCATGTGATATCGCTTTTCCTCTCTATGCTCGGACCCAAAAGAAAAACTAAACTGCGTAATCCCTAATTTAAACGTGTTAGTCCAAAGATTTGCATTCCTTCTGAATGAGATATTCTGAAATTATGTAGATCTGAAACTAGAGCATTCTATCCCTTCAGTGAAGGTCTGTATGATGCTATTGTTATAGCTTCCTTTTTAAGGTATTTATTTTTTTTTTTCTAACTTAAAACACCCAAGTTGTGTTTTATTTCTTGTTGCTGTCCTATATAACTGATATGAACTGGAATCATTAATTAAATGTGTCTGAACATGTTCAGTGTGTTGTTTCATTTGGTGTCTGAATAAAACCAGAGTAAAAGTCCATCTGATGACCTCACATACATACAATTCAACACGTACTTACATGATGCTGATAACTGATTGTCATAATGCTTTCCTGTCTACAGAAATTAGGATTAAACGTGGTGCCACTTTTAAATTAGGAGCTCCCTGGGAGTCAGCCAGAGCCTTTTGGGCTCGTCAGTCAAAGTAGATATCCTGAGGGCGACGCGAACAGCATGCTGGGATAGAACATGTAAACATCAACTGGCCCAGAAAAGGAGCTGTAGCTCCGATACGGCAAGATATAGATATATTTTTTTAATATACCGGGTACATTTTCAAAGACTTTTCTCGGTACAAGTTACAGCAGTTAGTCACGACGGGCAGGAATGTGACGTTTCCCCCCTGGAAGAAAAGGGGAGCGAACTCCTGCTGAAACTGCAGCACCAATGATACCACAGCCGACCTAGCTAGCCCACGCTAATATGGATAGCTCTCTGGTTAGCTTCATGCTCACGTAATTTTTATTTTTTTTTGTTGACAAACCTTCGTGTTTATCCTGCTTTCGTGAAAAGGTGAGTACATTAGACATTAATATATCCTTTACGTATCATGTCGTTGCTGTGCTCTGGAAAGAGTTAGACTTTTTAATGCTCGGCGTCATATAATGTTACTCATCGAGCAAGCTAATGAGTTAGCTAACCAGCTAGTTAGAGGAGATTAGGGCTGTTTATCACTTTTCTGTGACATTTCATAAGCTCACCCGCAGCAGTACGGACAGTCGTTTGGTTGTACTTGTTTTTTTCTCGTTATTATTTTACAGGAATTAAGTTGTTCAAAGAGGCCGTTTCAGTTTTACCTGAGCGTCGCCTCAAGCTAGGCTAAAATAAACTACGGAAAGAGAAGGTGCTAGAAATAATGACTGTTCGTCCACGCGCGCACAAACCCGACAGTTGAGCTGAGTGAAGCTCGTGCTCTTTGGACTCGAGGCAAGTTTACTGTTCAGGATCAGCGCGTAAACAAAAGCAGCTCGCGCGCACACAGCCACGCCCCTTCAACTTTCCCTAAACAGGCCTTCTTCTCACAAGACCTGAATCCACAAGTTACAAGTTTAAGGACTCTGTTTTTCTTTCTGCACACAGTCAGGCTGGCAGTGGCGTTACACAGAATTTCATTGCCATACAGGCCCCTGTCCAACCTCTTGAAAATACAAGTCCAGTGTGTTAATGATTTATTAACCCATTGAGGTATTTTGTCTGCTTTAACTGTGGTTGGTAGAAAAGAGCAACTGGACTTGCTTGAAGATTCTTGAAAACGTTCCGCCTCTCACCCGAAAGGCTTCCTCAGTTCTGTCTGACTAATAGGGAGTATCAG
>JAODVO010000021.1:17664350-17675177 GCA_025400055.1 Notarius lentiginosus
GCATGTCTTTGGACTGTGGGGGAAACCGGAGCACCCGGAGGAAATCCACGCGGACACGGGGAGAACATGCAAACTCCGCACAGAAAGGCCCTCGCCGCCCACGGGGCTCGAGCCCAGAACCTTCTTGCTGTGAGGCGACAGTGCTAACCACTACACCACCGTGCCACCCCATACACTTAATATTGTATGCAGATTCACTGGATCTGAGCAATCGTGCGTTCTGATTGGCTACTCTACTACTAGGTTATCAGCTGATATACCATGAGTAGAGAAAAACAAAATGGCAAAGCATGTTGCTGAAACAACCGAGGACAAAATTAAAAACTCTACTTGAAAACAAAACCCCCAAAATACAAAAAAAGCAAGAAAATATGGAATAAAAGTATTTGATGGGATGGACATATCTTCCCCCCCCCAAGAATTATTATTTTAGCATTTTTCACAAATTGCTCCTGTCATTTCGCCGGTTTGTTTACATTCTAAGAGGAAAGTATGTTGTCGTACATTTATATTAAAATTTTATTTATCAAATTTGCAAAAAATAAAAATACTCTGCTTCTCAAAATCCAGCGAATGTGGGCATAATAAAACAGTTATTCCATTCAATTTTGTCATACATGGTTTATAGCTGACTTGGTGCTACACCTTGTTGGCTATCAGCTCATGTATGACTTGATTTCGTATATGACTAAATAAAAGTAGTGTCAATTCTATTTAGCTTTGCCAAATTGTGCTATTATTTGTCATTTGTGATATGCACACGGCAAGAGCTGCAACGTGCAGAACATGGTTCATCCAGTATTTACTCATACAGATGTTTACTCAGCCATTAAACTACTGTACATCAAGAACACAATCCTGTTCACATCTAATTGTCAGCTTAAATCATTATTTTGTACTTGCACATCTAACAGAACTGCAATAATAATAATAATAATAATAATAATAATAATAATAATAATAATAATAATAATAATAATAATAATAGGGACTATTGGGAAGGTGGGCTGTAACTGAAAAAATGGACCATGTGTACCATTAAGCATTCAGCCAAAAGGCTTCTGAAGTAGGTAGTTAACAATATAATGTCTTGAAATTTACAACAATGATAAGACTGCAAACTGTAAGTGTTCATATACGTTTTGTATTGTACGTTGTAGTCACTTGCAGTCATCGATCCATTTCACCATCACTGAATATAATTACATTCATGACATTAACTGCTTTCTACACATCCTCAGCGATGTAGAGAGGTGCCACAGTGCTCAGGTTTGAACAATTACAAACTGCAGGTCATATCTGCCATGACATGATACACTCCCACCAGCTTCTTGGCATAAAAAGCAGGTGATGAATTGAAGATAAATGTGTGTTCGGTTGGGAAACGGAGTAAACTCCTGAAAACAACCTACAGGAATAAAACTCCCACAACAACCTACAGGAAGAAGAGTCAAGAATGATTCTCTAAACCAGATAGACATCAGAATAACGCAAACACCCAAAGCAGTCAACAGAGGGCCCCCAACCGTGTCTCAACTACTACTGCAGGTGCGGAACACACACACACACACACACACTATTCATTTAACAAGATAATATTTAATCACCGAAATAAATAAATAAATACTACGACTATTTTTACAATATGGCATATAAATAAATAAATGATACTCTTCCTGCTTCTTCTAGCAATACTGCAAACAATGTTCCACCTTCTCCTCCTCCTACTAATACTGCATATAAATAAAATAAATAAAAAAATAGGTGATGTTGGTTTCATGTCTCTCTCTCTCTCTCTCTCTCTCTCTCTCATATATATATATGAGATTGAATCTGAGACAATTCAGTGCTCTTCATGCCTCATAATGTTGCACCAAAATGAATGTCCTGCATTAATACGCATTTGTGCTCCTGGCATGCGTATATACACTTCATTGTACATAAATTGCGTATTTTGAACTTAATCCAAACACCATGAGATTAAGTTTCAAATCTCAACGTTGCTTCGCTTTTCATTTCAATATTCAGTATTAGGCTTACTATGAATTCTACTACTGTAGTGAGCAATGTGATGAATGCATTCCACTTTCACTAAGAGTTGTGAATATGTCGGAAATTGTGTGTGGTATAAATATAAAGCTCCAAACCCATTGACGGTGCTCAGAATAGCAGAGCCAAAGAGATTGGGTGGTGTGTGCAAGCACTAGCATGCCAGCATGAGGTTTTGGTTTCTGGGACTCTTTGGGTTCAGAAGGTTCAAGGTTGTTTTTGGAGCTGTGTTTTGGTGCAAGGAGGGTTGAACTTTGCACATATTTGGCAACAAAATGCTTTTCTTTTTCAACAGGCAGATGGTGTTGGTGATTTTAGGTGTTAAATCAAGCATGTCTTCTCTGATATAATCATCCTCTTCCCTGAGCCACATGACAAAGCTATTCCCAAAAGGAGGAATCAGTAAGACTGGGTGGTTTTACTAATTAGGGGGCAGAAGCACACTACATGCTAACAGCTGGAATACTTTTAATTCTGCCTACCGGGGCCAAAATAGATGAAGGTGGCCTCAAGATGTCTTCCTGTGGCACTTTTGCAACTCTCAGTAAAAGTAACCAGGTTAGCAGAAATGCATGGTGACATGCTTGCACATGTATAAGTGAATAAACTTTCAGAGCTCAAGCAAAATTACCACCAGCCAGAAACACACACAACACCAACACACAAACCACACCCACAGTGTGTACACACACCTGGGCTGTGCTTCACCACAGGACACAAAATGCCACTGCCCAACACGATGCATACCCCCACACACAAAGTGCAGTTTATGACAGGTGTGCAAGTCAGTATTACATTATTTGGCAATGCCGCCTTTGTTTGACGCATTAGACTGCAGGATAGAGGAGTGGCTATACAACTGCCCAATCTCACACACATCCACACACTCCTTGTCTGCCAGTTTCTGGGGGGAAAAATTACATGGGTAGTATTCAATGGCATCATGTTTAATTTAGCAATATTGAACACACACCTGCCATTTCTCAACATCATCCATATTAGGAAATGGAATATTTATCTTGGTAAATCATTAAGCAGGATAAGGTAGTCTGCCAATGAAGTATATGTCTGCTGATGTAGAAAACCAGCCATATCCATATAACATTGCTACATAGAAGAGTTAGAAATAGAAACAGAATAAAATTGAAATAGAACTCAGTTTGTCATGTTTGCTTTAAGAATTGGGTCAAATATTAAACCATTACGGTGGCACAAAATTGCAAGAAAATGGTATTCTTTCACAAGTTTCTCAGTATAAAAGTCGCTATCTTGTTATAATAACCTTCGCACCTTTTACTACATCAGCAAAAAGTAATAATGATTTAAATACACAATGCATTATAGACCGACAACAAATATAGCACAAACAATTATTTCAACTTCAGTCAAAAATATCAGCACTTTGCAGCAATAAACATCCAGCATGCAGAGATGCATGACAAAAATATTACAACTGTGGCGCATGTCCAGTAAGAGAGTCAGCAGAATGTAGGGCGTCTACTCGGGGAAAGCTAGGAGGCTGTACAGTTATCTTCGACGGTATTATTCTCAACTATACAACCTACTACCTCATCCCGAGACAACAGCATCACATCCATGAAGAAGCAAGGAACTAGGACAGGAAATAAGACATCAAGGTTTAGGTACTTCTTGGGTTCTTCAGTGGGAAAAGACTAAACCTGTGAGCATCGTAACCAGCATCTCAATCTCAGAATTCATATCAACATACAATCACAGATAGAACATACCATCTAAATACATCATTGGGTGAGATGTGTAGAAGAAGTGTATATTAATGCACCACTAGGTAGTTTCCAATGGAATGAATAAAATTCATATCAATATACAACTGCCAAGGTTTATACAGGCATTACCCCAACGCAACTTTTGACAATGAGCAGTAAATTAATGTGCTACTGCGGCAAGCTCGCATCAAATTAATAGCAATTTATCAATCCAGCCCATATAGAACTCATAATAATATCAATAGTAACATAATTGGATGCTCTTAAATTAAATTAATCTCAATAATTGGTGCGCCACTGGGCAATCTTAAGACTTGTCATGTATAAAGTTGATATTGATTCTCACATAGTATCGATGAAACTTTGGGCAGTCTCACCTACACCATTTGATGATCTTCAGCAGAATGAATACCGATGCGTGATTGGGTGAACACGCTTAAAAGTAATATCTATATCCATCCCATTGGGATCTTGTACACATACAATGCAACATTTGGTGACCACCAAAGAACACACCATTGTGGGGAGCTCACACCAAATTAATACCAATGCACGAATGCGAAATCTTAAATGGACCTTATATCTTTACAATTCCAGTTAAAATTAATATCGATGTTAATAGAAAGTAACAATTGGGTGATCTTATGTCTTAAATTAAATTAATATTTCAACAATTAGTACACCATTGGGTCATTTTATCAAATCTTATCAAGAGTCAAAAATGCTTCGGCTTTTGTCTCATATATGTCAACTGTTATTATTTATATTATTACACCACTGGGCAATCCCACACAAGGTTATAGATCAGTGCACCACTTGGCAACATGATGCATTGAAACATTTGGTGGATGCTTCAGCCACCTCAAATCGTTTGTATATTAACATACTATTCTGCTTTTCTGTTTACTGTGTAATATATCTCATGGAAATTTCCAGAACATGGCAGCTGTTGTAGGGGGAAGAATGGTGTCACAGTGACCACGCAGACACATACCTGTAGACGCGAGCTTGTGCCCAGAGTTACCACAAGTTCGGATCTACGGGTTTGTGGCAGCTGGCAGTGTTGCTTTGAATGAGGTGAATCCTTGTCCTTTCTGTGTACCAGACCATCCACCATTAAAGAGAACAGCCTCTAAACAAGGGGCAAAGCACGCTAACAAAAGATGCATTATGTTAGGGTGTGGTCAGGTTGATTAGGGACTACAGTACACAAAAAAGAAGCATGCTTAAATACACTGAACTAAAGTACAAAAAATGCGATGCACCAATTTGTCCATTTCACATATTATTTCTACCAAATTCTGTAAACATATGAGATTTGTGTGGATGCTTAAAACTGGTCAAAGCCATAATCCTGTACACTCATTATGAGATGAGTAAAACTGTGTTCTACATGCAACACGTGTAGATAAAATAGGCTGTTAGACCAGCGAAGACACAACATGCAAATATTGATGAAATAATCTTGATTTATATCTTCATTTAGAACAAAGTGAAAAGCTGATGCTATTAAAAAAGAGAAAAAAAATCACAGGCTAGGATGTTGCACCAACCCATTAACAAATACTGTCGTTTTCAATAAAGCAAAACCAAATATGAAGTCGATGCACGTGTGCCGCCAAATGAAAATAAATGCTTAGAAAAGGTTTGCAAACTTGTTGAAAATGTCTTCAAGAATGTTGGATATTGCCCTTAAATTCTTTGCATGCCGAATTCCTGCCTCCTCACATAAGGAACAGCATAGTGTGAAGGTCATGTTGAAAGTCATAGCCACATTAGCTGGGTGCTAACAAAAATGTGGCAGGGTTGCAAAGCTCTGCTTACTGCAGTGGGGTTACATTTTAGCGAGTTTGTGATACCAGAATACCCATCCAAGGTTTTTTAGAAAATCCGCAAACATCAAACAAAGCTCGAAGACGAATAGTTACCGTGTATTAGTTAGCATCCAAAGGAATTAGCATACATAGCGTTTGCTATATAATCAAAATTCCTTTCAGTGTTTGATCAATTTTGTTATCAGGCCTGGACCATAAATACAAAAGCATCATCTTCTTTTTATTTATTTATTTATTTTTAATTGGCAACATACAATGTAAAGTCTGTACAAAAAAAAAATTTGCCTGGGTGTTTCATAGACACGCACGTGGTGCAAGCTGTAAGCTGGAGCAGCCAGGGAATTAGAGAAATCAGACAATATAATCAATATAATAGTGAGTTTTGTGATTTTGAGCAGAAGCTATCTGGGTCATATTTGTCCTATTCCAAGATAAAAGCCAAACATGTACTATTCAAATTGTTAGACAATCGTGGAAAAAAAATGACATTGTAGTTGTCGCAGTTTTAGCCATGTGCTTTTGCCAATGCATTTAATAAGGATGTTGTAGAAATCAGCAAGGACAGATATAGCTTCAAAAGAACCTGTTTATTAAGTGTATTATTTAGTGGGCCTAGATATATATCACATACTCACATACATATACTTAAATTGCAAATTCTAATCGCTTTGCATGTACAATCACTGGCCAAATATTTTTTTTTAAATAACATTTAATTCACGAATACCAGTATTCGCAACATTTTGGGTGGGAATGAGAGCAAACCTTGGACTAAATCTTAAACGTGATATGTCTAAAAAGAATTTTGTGTTGGAGAGGCACGAACTGAAAATGAGCAGTGAAAAAAAAAAGGCAGAAGAAAAAGGAGCATACCGAGAGAAGAAGGTGGCGTGTGAGATGGCATGCGTGGTACTGACCAGTGCGGTCCGAAAAGGAGCGTTCGTTCTTCTCTTGGCCATAACACGGAGATAGGCTTGGGGTGCAGACTAGGCCGATTCCGTCGCCAAAATTTGTTTAAAAAATCTGGAATGAGAAAACGGACACAGCATATTAGAACACAGTGTACAAGGTTTCGTTACAAAATCAAATCATTTAATGCAGAGACATGTCCAGACCTGAACGGGGAGCGAACACAGAAACCTACAACTACAAACAGCAGCCGAAAGTCCCGGCACTACATCAACACCGCAGTATGGCCAAATAATCGGCAAAAAAAAAAAAAAAAATCTGAAAAGCCCACTGTCCCTTCAGTTGCCCTCCTGGGCAGCAGCTCCTGTCCACATTTACCAGCGGAGGCAAAAAACCCTGAACGCGGGTTCTGAAAAAAAGGTTCCGTAGAAGAGGAAGAGAGGGAAAAGGCGGAAAGGTCGAATGCGGTGAGATGTGGTTGAGGAGGAGTTTCAACACTGCCCAGGCTACAGGGAAAGTGGAATTTGTGACCAAGCAAAGGAAAGGGTGGTGTTTTTTTTTTTTTTGACGCTTCGCTGTGCTCGAGTTTTTTGGATCACAGCAGGCTCCTTGGCTGCAGTTCTGATTCTCCTCAACGGTGCCAAAATGTGCACGGTTCCCATTGTCTTTGAATGCCATGAATAAAACTTAACAGGGGATCGGAGAAGGAAAAAATCAAACGCGAACTGAAAAAGCTGAGCAAAAGTTTGGTACGAAGGGAGAGAACGAAAGGAGAGTGGGAGATACCGAGAGAGAGAGAGAGAGAGACGGTGAGTGTTGCACAAAACAGTAGAAGCTTAACAGAGGATTTTGGTCAGGGAAAAAAAAGGAACGGAGCAGAGTATTGAAAAGAAAAAGTGAAAACTGAAAAGGACTGTTTTCACACCGGATTTCTTTTTCTGCTAAATGTGCCATGTCTCTCTCTCCGGTGAGCAGCACTGTCTCTCTCCTCCACAACTCCCTCCTTCGTTTGTGCCTGCAACCAATCCAAGCCACGTAGGGAGAGAGTGAGAGAAAGAGAGAGAGAGCAAGAGAGACAGAGAGAGAGAGACAGAGAGAGAGAGAGTATGCTCATTCAGCATCATCAAAATGGCTGAAGATGAGTTTCGAGACAGAGCAAGTGAGTAATAGAGAAGAACTGCTCCCTGTCCTGTTCTGGAAAAAGGACAAACATGGAAATATAATGCTGTCTTTTATCTCTCCCTCTCTTTAATCAAACTCTCTCAGTTCAAGATAGCAAAAATATTTTTCTGTCCCTACAATGGCCACAGAGAAAGCCCACCGTCGAGTGAGTGGGCATGCTGCCTGCTATTCTAAACGCCTACAATTAACTGTTTTGTCTCTGTCCCTGTGTCCCTCTGTCCATCTGTCTGCTCATCTGTCTGTATTGGTCCAAAAATCGATTTGCTTGTTTACACGGCTGTTTTAATCAAGGCGCTGGCATGGAATGCCCTACCCTTGTCTGATGTGTGTGTGTGTGTGTGTGTCAGTTGGTCACAGTCTGTCAGATGATCTGCCTCTCGCCAGACACTGAATCATATTTGAGTACCGTTCCCTCTCTGCCCTTAATTTACTTCATTACCACATCATTTAGGTATTGACTTTTATCATTAGTTTCTGAAATTGCGCTTTCATTTAAAAAGCAACCGAAGAATGAAAGACCTGTATTATTATTATTATTATTAAACAATGTGGTTTCATCTCAATATGGCTTCTCAACCCCTGACACTTAACATGGCTGGGGGACAGATTTCAATGCTGCACATGCTGTAGTCATCATATGTGTAACCCCATATACACTCCCCAGACTTTGGACACTAAACCAAGGGTACCTAGAGAGTACAAAACCTCATGTGTTTTTTCTGTTGAGGAGCTAGATTTTCAAGTCAAATTTCTGGCATCACTGCACAATGTGAACATAACTAGAGATATAAGGTTGATAAAATTAACAGATAGACTGTCATCCCTATCCACTTTCCCTAGAACTGCTGATTCCACTTAATCTGGCAGAAAACTTTGTTTTCCTGATTTATGTATTTCTCTCATACACAGTTCCTCTCACTATTCTGGAGCGTTTAAGATCACAGAACCTACCAGTTCTTCATGTGCAGCTACCTAAAGGATGCCAAGCTGTTCCATCAGGAGAGAAAAAAAAAACTCTTTAGTAAGTAGCTAACTTCTAATATTGCTGCCAATATAAACTTGCCAGGTGTCTTACAGCACAACAAAATAACTACAATATATAGCCACGAGGCAGCATGACAGTGAGGATCTGCTGCACTGCTGCTTGTTGAAGATGCACTGCATGTAATCAAATGTATAGATGACTTGCAACCACGTGATCAAAATGTGCTACGTCATGAGGGTCCGTCATGATGGTGGAAATACAAAGCAACTAGGATGGCAGCTGCTGAAAATGTGTCTGTAAACAATGATGAATTTTCTCAGGATTACCATGATTCGAATGGTCCAGCGAAGATAGACATGTGTGGTTTTGATCCATATTTTTTAAAAAAGTCACACTTTTCTGAAGATAAGACGCTTCTACCAACCATCAAATACCTAGATATCGTGTTCTACGTATCTGGTTTGGCTGCCGAAGAATCAAGTCCGACCTTCGACGAAACATAGCCCATTTTCTGAGTGGGTGTCCAATCTGGATTGTTTCTATCATATAATTTTGCTGGCACTCCTAGAAGCGAAATAGAAATACATGTGTTAAAATTATAGCAATGACCGAGTGAATCATGACAGGAGAACGTTCATTTTATAGCAAAATTCTAGCAATACAAAATAAAATTCTTCCACGATATTATTAAGAAAGTTTTTTAATCCCACTTGAGATAAAATGATCACTGGAAACACAAGCTGTTTTGGTTTTAGCCTCTGTTAGATCAGCCCTGCTGATGTTGTTCAGCCGTGCTCATCTCCTCTCCGTACTAAGCCTCAGAGTTTCCTCGCCCTCTTTCCAAATCACGGACAGAATTCTAAAAAATCGGAACGCGCCACAGTCACGAGTACTGTTGTGACCACAACCATATACAGCACAAAGATATGGCATCGCTAAAAGAACGCTTAAAGCAGTGGAAAAACAAAGAGAGTTGCGCACACGCGAATATGTTTTGTATGGAATGTCGCTTGACCCCGTGTTTGTATCTTCACCAAGATGGCCGACATCCGGGTTTCTGTTTTGCTTTGACGTCACTTGCAAGTCAAGGATTAGAGCTGGAACTTCAGCTCAGCTCAACCAGACACAGAAAAAGAGTAACAGGGCAAAGGATTTTGTAAGGGATTAGCGTCAGGTTGCCAGGTCGCTCCGTCGTATGTAGTTCTAATGTAATTAATCAAACATGATGCATTGTGCATTGTTTTTATTTGATTATGGTAAGGACTGTCACACTTCATCACAGTTCAGTCAGATTTGTATACACAGTATGTTCTGAACGTATTCTACACTCAACACAAGGTTAAACTGCTTTAAAAATGACTGCACGTGTCCACTGATGGACCTGCAACATGCCTACTGAACCCTAATAAAATAAATAAATAAACAAACAAACAAACAACACACTGCAATGTTACTGTTGCCGCAGGCTCAGATCCAGTCTGCAGATCGAGTATGGTGTAAACTCAACCACTGAGCGAAGCAGAGAAGACAAGCACATATTCAACACAACCCTCAGAGCAGCTTCTGGGGCGAAATTCCTCGATCCAGTCACTTCAGATCAGAGCAGACTGGAGACATTAACGCGGTTTGTTAAGCCTCTGTGTGGTGTTCTGCTTTATTTTGAAAGGAAAACGTTTTTCAGAGACCGCAGAGTGATGTAACGATGACGGGGTGTGATGAGGTTCTTCAGCTGGAATGAGAGTTGGTTGTGTGACGCTGAAGCCAAAGCTGATAAATTCAGACTCAGAAATGTGGAATTCTTTTCGAAAATGTTTCTAATAAAAGCTGCAGAATTGGCAGGCGTTTGAAACATGAAATTGGTGTGTGTGTGTGTGCGCGCGCGCATGCTCATGTGGTTTGTTGTACTATATTGGCAGGAAGAGGACACAGCTGTCTTTGCTAATATGTCTATGTCCAAAGCTGCCAGCTGCACAAGTACGTACACACACACACACACACACACACACTCTTGTTTTACTCTCCTTCTGAGGACTTTCCCCTGACACAATTTTCTCATTCTCATTATCTCTAGCCGCTTTATCCTGTTCTACAGGGTCGCAGGCAAGCTGGAGCCTATCCCAGC
>JAODVO010000021.1:18927102-18939813 GCA_025400055.1 Notarius lentiginosus
CTCCGCACAGAAAGGCCCTCGCCGGCCATGGGGCTCGAACCCGGACCTTCTTGCTGTGAGGCGACGGCGCTAACCACTACACCACCCTACGCCCGCTTCTTTTAAGTGTTTCTTTTAAATGTTTAGATTGAAACATTTTGTTGTTTTCATTTGAATTTGTTTAATAGATAATCAGTATAGAGACCTTATTCATAGAGAATGCTGTAATTGGTAGTCATAAGGATGTGTATCATTCAAGAGTATTTGAGAGTATTGCGCCATAATTAAAAGGTACACTATGGCTAATGCTAAAAATTTCCTGAACCATTTTCTGTACCATTCAACAGCAGGTACTAAAACAAAACAATAACAACAAAAGGACTCATATTGTCCAGTGCATGGACGTTTAAAATCTGTAATATTGAGGCTGTCATGTCAAAAATTATCAGTTTATCCTGCTTATAGGTTTTAGGGAGCAAGTCTGCACCAAAACTGCACTTGATATCCAGTTGTAGCTAAAACTTGAATTTGTGATAAGGGTTTTCTTTGTTCTCTTTTTTGTCTCTAAGATGATAGCACCATCAGATCCATTATCACAAGAAAGGACGTGTCCCAGAGATGTGCAGAAAGCAGGAAGACGCTCAAGTCTCTTTCTCCAGGGTGAGGATGAATTGGCTCTTACAACACCTCTTCAAATATTGAACAGAATTAAGGCTGAAAAGATTTCCTTTATTGCTGTTTGGACAGAGATTAGAATTGTGCCTATAAATAGGTAGCATGTGCTGAGTTAATAATATTGCAATTTTTTTCAGCCAGTTGACACATTTATTTTTGATCATAGAGCCTCAAGTGAGAATTTCCCTTTTTTGTGAAATATATGGTATTGCTATGGCTTAAATTATCATTTGTACTTTGTTTTCTAATCACAGTTCATTAATACTTCCATGAAGTCTCTTGAACCACAGCTTTCATCCTGTGAACTCAATTTTCAGTGCTTCCTTTAGGTTTTTTCTCTGTTGATTATGTTGGCCTGATGAAAACTAGATATTCAGGAATGAAGCACACCGCTACACTGATTTAGCCCTTAATGTCTTGGTTGTAGGTTCGAGTGTCTATCCATTACCGAAGATTCCTTCTCTGAATGGACTGATTCTGAGGAGCAGAAGAAGAAGAGAATGAAGCAGATAGAGGAGGGTCCCAGGATCAGCACAAAATCTTCTAAAATGGAGAGAAGAGAAGGGTTGGTTAAAAATGAAACATTTCCATACACACAGTTTCTTCCTTGAACATGCTTTGTTGATTTAAAATTTTGTATTATGCTTCAATATTGCCACTAAATAAGAATTGTTTTGTATTTTGTAGATATGACATGAGTGACAAAGTGATTAATGCCTGTCACAAATTAAAAGCCCACCTAAATGACACCAAGGGTTTATCCAACAGAGAACTGGTGAGTCCCCATAAGTAAGGAAGAGAAATATTTGTGGATATGTGGAAAATGTGTGGTTATGTTAATATCTATTACAGTAAGCAGTTTGGTTTTGATTTTCTTCCCTGCTTGGGCTTTCATCTGTGGAAGAGAAAGTGGTTCATCATAAAATACTTGTGAAATACTTTTGCAGTCTGTGAAATGTGAATTCTTTGCACTTTGGACCTGCTGATCAAGGCACATCCTGAATAATGTATTTAAAAAAAAAATTCACTGTGTGCAGTTTTTCATGCCTTACTGATGAGAACATCAAAAGCCAAGGAATGGTGCACAGAAGTGCATGTGGCTTGTATACTGCCATAAAAAAAATCTCAAGCTATCCCCTGTACACATAAATTTGCTTCGATAGTTGGTCAGTTATAGGGTTCTGTGAACTACTCATTAACTTTCATTAAATATTCAAAGTAATCTAGACTCCACTGCATGCCAAGATTCTCAACATTGCAAATGAGAGGCAAGTATTATTTTAGTGGTAGGATAATTTCAAACTTGGATGAAAATGTGTTTCAAGAAAAGATGGATACCAAGGGGTTTTAAGTAAGGAAATAAATTTCCAGTTTTCCTAAATTTTTTCCCTCTTCAAATCAGTGAATAAATTTGAGCTATTGATTTTGGCACTTGTTACTGGCTGGTTAAGGATCAGTAAAGCTTTAGCTATCGGGAATAAATGTCTGATTAGAACAGTGGCTCGATAGAAACTGACTACAACAGGAAAGCATATTACATACGTATATTTGAGCTTTAAAAGTGTAAAATAAATTCACTTGAAAGAAAAAGTGGAGACAGTTATGGAAGGGTGTGTTTGTGGTGAACATTTCTAGATGACTATGAATTGTAAAACCACTCTTTGCCATCTGGCATTTAAAGTAAAAACAATTTCCTCTTGGGTTTCACATTTCCATGCTGTCACATATATCCTGCAATTACATACTGGCATGCAATGCTTTAACTCAAGTTGTGGAACATTATCTCAAACTCAAAATATGAGAGAAGTCTACCCTTTAATTAAAATACATTTATTCTAAGAAAACAATGTAACTGAAGCATGCTTTGTGTGTCCAGAAACAATTGTTTCTATATATTACTGTATATACAGTGTCCTCCACAATTATTGGCACCCCTTGTAAAGATTAGTTTAGAAAAAAATCCACCTTTTGGTGAAGTAGCTTCATATCACACTGAATAAATAAGAAAAATATAACCTTTAAATTGAAATAACTTATTCAGAGAAAACAAATCCCTCATCAAGCAATACTTTTCAGCAGGAACACCTGCCACTATTATTGGCACCCCTGGAAATTATAGTGAACACAATGTAACTGAAACATGTTTCCCCAGTTAAATTGTACATTTTTGAGTTGATTAGAGTGCGTAGGAACCTTCAAGCTGTAACCCATTTTGATTTCGGGGGGTGGCACAAAGTACAGGCACAAGTCCTCAAAAGGGCTTAAGTTTTTCAGAAACCCCTATCTGAGGTCTATCTGCTGTATTCAGGTCTCTCTTTCAAAATAAATCTTGATTTCAATTAAATTACCTGATTAATAAAGGTTGCATATAAATGAGGGAATATCTTGGAGGAAAGTTCATCCCTCCAATACAGTTCCACAGACTTGGCAAGGAGCACTGAAGATATTCTGGACACTCATGGTGGCCTCACTACCAAGACACTTCATTTTGCTTTTAATTTGTCACCCATCTGCACCACAGCCTCTCATACCTTATTGCTTTATTCTGTAATTTGTAATTTGCTCACCTCTGCACTCTCTACATGCTGTTCCTGCTCCCTGCCTATCACCTGGAGCAGCTGTCTGTGCTGAGTTGCAGACACAGGAAATTATTTCTGAATAAAAATACTTTCATGAATGAAAGTATCATATTGTAGTGATTTAGGGATTAAAATAACATATGAGCCATTTTTAGTTCTAATTGATTTATAATTCTAATTAGACAGTTAGATAGCTTATTTCTTCTTTCTATAATTTCTCATTCACCTCTCCACTTTGTCTTTGGAAAACACTTTGGAAACATTGTCTTTTGTACAAATAAGTTATCATGGTCAATATCGCAAATTTGTGATTAAAATTATTACATTTAAATAGGGACCTAGAAATCGTGCAGAATCTTGAATATTAAATATTCAAGATATCAACCATTTACTTTCTTAATTTTGAGTTTTAAGTTAAAAAAAAACAACAACAAAACCCACCACCACCACCACCAAAAACACAACCCATATACACTCGGGTCAGTAAGTATTTCAACAATGACACAATTTTTGTAATGTTGCCTCTGTACACCACCTCAATGGATATATATAAAGCTCATCAGTGTTATTGTTTCATGTCCCTTCCTGAAAGCGTTCCTGCCTGAATGTGATCCAACAAGACTGGTTCTGTGTGTCCAGTCAAAAGAAAGCATGTCCAGAGACAGTTGAAGGTTTTCTGAGCATGTGTCGTCATGTATCACCTGCTGTTCTGACTCATGTTGCCAACATGGCTGACCGGAATGGCAACACAGCACTGCACTACAGTGTGTCCCATTCTAACTTCAGGGTGGTGCAGAAACTGCTGGATGCAGGTACACATTTCTCATGGCCAAGTAAACAAATATTTAAATTCAGAAATTTTAGGGTTAGGTTTTTTTTTAACAAGTGTCTAGGTACTTAAGTTGTTGTCCATCTCAAAAAAAAAAAGAAAGCTAGCATCATATGTTGTCAAGCCACTTGAAAGTAAAGCGAGCTTTTGCATTGTTACATTATTGTTGCTGGAAAAACTAAAATGATAATGTAGGGGGGAAAAGCATTAGCTCATTAGGCTGAATCAGGGTTTTATTACCTTTCCCCAAAGTCCAAAGGCAAGTGGAAATGCAGCAACATAGGAAACTTTATCCTTCAATTCAATATTCCTTTGTGTTTAGACAAGTTATGAAGTTGTGCAAACTGCCATAACATGGATAAGTGCTGTTTCCTTCCCATATTAGCATTCATAATAATATTGCTGCTTGCTTGTTAAATTAGCAGTCTTTGCTTGTTATTGGTGCAAGGTGTGTGTGTGTGTGTGTGTGTGTGTGTGTGTGGCTGGATGTGCAGGTGTATGTAATGTAAATCAGCAGAATAAAGCTGGATACACTCCCATCATGTTGGCTGCTTTGGCTGCTGTGGAAACCAAGGAGGACATGAGCGTGGTGGAGGGGCTCTTCAGGAAGGGAGACGTTAATGCCAAGGCCATTCAGGTGTTGTGTCTGTCTCTGTACAGTATAAATGTCGACTGGATATGCGTGTGTGTATACTATTGTTCTAATATTGTAGGCTGGTCAGACTGCCCTCATGCTGGCGGTTAGCCATGGACGTATGGATATGGTGAAAGTTCTTTTAGCTTCGGGGTCAGAGGTCAATATTCAGGATGACGAGGGCTCTACTGCACTCATGTGCGCCAGTGAGCATGGCCATGTCGATATTGTCCGTGTTCTATTGGCTCAGCCAGGCTGTGATGCCACTCTGAGTGACAATGTAAGCAGTCTATATACTTTCAGGGAACATACTAAAGAAACTTTATTTTCAGACATCCTTGTCACAGTCTTTAATGTATGTATTTGTGTGTCTGGCAGGATGACAGCACTGCATTGTCCATAGCCCTAGATGCTGGCCACAGTGACATTGCCATGCTCTTGTATGCTCATATAAACTATGGAATGGGCCAGCCATTGGTAGGATTATTGATATTTTGTGACTATTCATTGTGATACTGTCCCATAGTGTCCAGTGATGCTTGTAACTTTCTCCCCAAGTTGAAAATTTCATTCTTTTAATCTGTGTACTTGCAGGCTACTTCTCGAAGGTAGACATCAGCTGCGCCAACTCCAGGCCATTTTGATTGATTTGTTTCACTTATTTCCTAGTGTTGCATGCCCAGTCTTTGTAGGCCACTACCATAAATCTAGAAGTCAACTGTTGAAGACACTTCCAACAGATTTGTGGAATAGCAAGCCCTAGATGACAGTATTTACAATGAACCAATAATAATTAATCTGCCTGTAAATTTAGTTGAAATATTTCTGCATTATATTGTATTAGCAAATCTGACATTTCTGAGTTTTTGTTTTTTTATTTTTATTTTTTTTACATAATATATATAAATAAAACAAGAGTCTATTGCTAATCTACATAAAGGATAGGTATGAGGAAGTCTCAAGCCATTTACAGAATCACATATTTATTATCTTTGCTTTTGATTTGTCACAAATAATCCTGAGTACAGGAACTTACTTTCTTCTCCTCTGCATTTAAATCTGTCCTAATATGAAAATTCACTACATGGTTTCTCTTGAACCAGCATATAGATAGACATTGAATTATTGCAGTGTAATTTTTAAAACCAGTTACACTTACATTTTATTAAATTGGCAGATAGTAAACATCAGGCAGATACCACTTGAAGCCTGAAGACTTGCCATAAAATAACCAGAAAATGATGCATTCTGTCTAATTTATTGTATTTCTGTCATTTTCAAAGAGTAATCAAATAACTAGAGGCTCTCTCAGGTATCAATACAAGCTATGCAATGTGAAAAGTGAGATTATGATATTAAAAACTGAGCCTGTACTGACAGCCTCATCAACAGGTCATATAAGCAATAAGGCAACATGCATGTGAACACTTTTACTTAAAATGATAAATTTTAAGATGTAGTAGGCTAATGGATTTATATTTTTATTTTGTTATAGCATGTGTACATATGGGTCTCAAAATATATTTATAGCATGCTATTAATAAAGGGAATTTAAATTTGAAGCATGAGTCATGAAATGCTGTATATTAGTGGCCAGCAAAAAATGTTGACAAAATTACATACTACCATAATAATAATAACAATAATAGTGCACAAGTGTATTTGTGGTAGTATATGAGGAAATTACTTAAATGATATGTTCATATATTTAATCAATATTTAATTTATTAATAAAAATATTGAATATATTGAATTTCCATTGTCTGCTCAGGGAATAAAAATATACAGGGACAATTAATAGAAGCCCGTAACAATATATTAATATAAAGGACCTAATAAGGGGTGGGGCCTACCTTTTCCTCCTGAACAACTTTTATTCTTCTTGGAATGTTCTCATACAATTTCTGAATGCTTTATAGTGGGATGTTGGATCATTCTTCAAGATGGAAATTTTTCAGCTATTTGAGGAAGTGGCTATCTACTGAACATCACCCCAGAATCTCTCAAAAAGGATCATTTTTGTTTAAATGTGGTGATTGATGAGGCCATTGTTATATGCTTGACTAATTTTAGCAGTATATATGGGCGTCAGAGTGCAGGCACTTATGGATGCAGGCGCAGGGGAAACTGGGGCAGAGAAAACTACAAACGTAATCCAAATCGGCATACAGGAAGCAAGGTCAAGAGCTAGTGAGGGTTGAGTGATCAGCAAACAGAGCAATGTAGACTAGACTATAAGATGAGGTTGAGACAAAACAGGAATAGTGGTCATACACTGGCAACCAGGCGGTAATCAAACAGCTCAGTACATTAGAGGGAACACAATACTTCGCAAAGTCCAAGTGTGAGAGCTGTGCTTATATAGTCAGGGGGCTGATTCCTGAATGAGATGCAGGTGATGTAATTAATAATCAGGAGACAGAGGGCATTGTGGTTCTTGGAGTTTGTAGTTCCGAGTGGCCATGTTTGAAGGCTGTTGTGAACTCCTGTTCTCTGAGCCATTACTGACCATGGGGGCATTATCAGTCTGGAATGTGGGCATGTTATCAGGAAAGAGTCTTTGCACCATAGAATGCACATGGTCCAATAAAATCACCTCATATTTGTTGCTTGCTATAATAGCATGCAATGAATTAGAATTTTAGAATTATTTATCTGAATGATTTCCATGGGATGGCAGCTAAACCATTCCTCCAATGTGGTTAACAGTTGGTACCAGACAGGGTGGGTTAAAAATATCTTTGGCTTACTCCAGAAAGGTTTTGTGCTATTTAAAGCAAATTGTGCATCATTACACAATGGCTGTCAACAATACAAAAGACTGATGAATTGCATGAATAATCCTGAGTTAAATGAATAACACAGAATTTTACCAATGGTGAAATTTTAGTTGATGTACTGTATGTAATTTATTCAAAATTTATATAACTTTTTGTTAAATTCCAAATCACATCAAATATTATATTTACATTCATACTGTGATACAGGTCTACTTATATGCTATTCTAATCATAACTTTACATTTTAAGTAAAACTGGTTATCTTTTTAAATTTTTATTTGCTTAATTCAAATGTATTTTATTCTTGAATAATTATAGAATAATTTTCTCCCTTAAAAAAAGAAAAACAAAAACTTCAACCCTTTTATAATTGGCAATGTGACAATGTTCAGAATCAGCCAATCACATTCAAATTCATGTTAAATCCTAATTAGTTTAGACCTGGCATCATTAAATGGACTGATTAACCCCAAATTCCAGCTGTTCTTATAATATTTTCCTGATCTCTTCTTGGTAGCCTTCAATTAAATTCAATTTGGTTTGTTTGTACTTGTAATAATGGACATTGTCACAAAGCAGTTTTACAAGAAACTGCAATTCTGCATTAAAAAAAGTCAAAAAGGTGGAGAACATGTGATGCAACAGTGATGTTCCTAAGAACAGGATGTTTATCTAAAATTGATGAGAAGACCAGGAGAAAACTGGTCAGGGAGGTTGCCAAGAGGCTGACAGCAACATCAGAAGAATTGTAACAATTTCTCATAAGTACTATTTGCTCCCTATATAACAACAATCTCCCAAATTCTTCATGTGTCTGTGCTATGAGGTAGAGTGGCAAGATGGAAGCCTGTTTTAACCAAAATAAACATCCAAGCCTGGCAAAAATTTGCATCCAGTCTTCTAAAATCATGTTGAATAATGTGTTATCATCTGATGAGACCAAAGATAAACTTTTTGGCCATAATACCGAAAGATATGTTTTGTGCAAAACAACAAAAACTACAGCTGGAACTGGGGCTTTAATCAGGGTGGAGGGAATAATGAAAAGCTCCCAATAGCAATCAATTTTGGGGCAAAATCTTAAGGCTTCTGCTAAGACGCTTACAATGAAGAGGAATTTCATAATTACAATGACCCGAAGCACACATCCAAATCAACAAAGAAATGGCTTTATCAAAACAAGATTAAGGTTTTGGAATGGACCAGCCGGAGTCCAAATCTATATCCAATGATAAATCTATGGGGTGACCTGAAGATGGCTGTGCACAGGAAATGATCAGTCAATTTGACAGAGTTAGAATGCTTTTTCAAGGATGAATGGCAAAATATTGTTAAATCAAGATGTGGCAAACTTTTACACAAAAAACTGAATGCTGTGATAAAATTGGTGCTTCAACTAAGTATTAGTTTAGGACACTTATATAACCAAGTTATTGTACTTGTTTATTTTTCATTTTTTCCCCTAAAATGGTTGTTTTTTACTTTAATTTATAGGTTACAATATCAATAAAGGTAAAAAAAGGTTATTTTTACATCACAACAGCCTGCCATTTTAACAGGGGTGTCTACTATGTACAGCATACATGACAATATACAGAATCAATGATGATATACAATGTACATTTGTGTTGATCTCTTTGTCACCTCTTCTGTAGTTGGTGATTGAAAACCCTGCCAGACATTCTTTGTACACTGAGTACAGTACATTACTTAGTTGTATTCAGTGTGACAGCAGCCCAAGGAAACTGCCACCTAAGCAATGCACTGCTCCTCACTCCACCGCTCCCATGGTGCTGAAAAGACAGTGACACTTCAGCACTAATATTTTGGACTGCCAAAACCATCGTGGCCACAGGGTGGAGCCTGATGATTGCACATGGCTGGAGCAGTTTAAACAGCACCTCAGTCTACCCTCAATCTACCCAACTTAACCTTGGGTTGTGTCACAGCCATGAGTGCCACAGTGGTAGAGAATGTGGGCATGAACACGAAATCCACACCCACCCTCCACATGCAACCTCTCCTGCAGCATCTCCTGGAGACCAGTCTCCAGCAGCAACGTGATGCTGGAACTTGCCAAAGGCCTCCAAGTCACCACCCAGGAGCTGCTGAAGCAATGAGCCAGAGCCTTGCCCTTCCCTGGCTACATTCCGGATCCCCACCAAGAGGCTCTATGTCCACTCCCCAAACTGGCTCCAGCTGATAACATCGATGCCTACCGCTACACCTTTGAACAAAGTGCAATATGAGAAGCCTGGCCTGAGGAGGAGTGCGTCTGGACTCCTAGAGGCCCAGCTGGCCTATTATGGTCTCCCGATGGCTTCGGCAGAGGATTACCCTCTCCTGAAAGAGCAAATTCTGGGGTGCTGCAAGTTCTCGCCGGCCAGGCTGCAGCTGAATTTCACAGCTGGGTGTCTTGGGCCAATGTCAAGCCCCACAGCCAAACAGACACTCTGCTGAGGCTCACCAAACACTGGCTGCAGCCTGAGCAACACTTGGCCACTCGGGTCACAGAGTAAGTTGCTATGCCCACCACACTTGCACTGCCATCATCCCCACCCCAGCCCGGAACCCGTGGATCCTTGGCTGTGTCATCCACTCACTCACAAGTCCTCATCTTCCAAGTGACCCTGTGCAGATAGAGAGACGGCCAGTGCAAGCTCTCCTTGACTCTGTCAGCACCATCATGCTGGTTTGACCCTTCATCCTGCCTTAGGCATGGCACTGTCAAGGTCACCTGCAGCAATGGGGATGCACGAGAGGTGGCCTCCACCCACATATGGATTGGAAATGAGCAAGGTGAGTGGAAGCTAACTGTTGGTGTGGTTCCTGACTTCCTTGTCTCTCTCCTCCTAAATAGAGATTGGCCAGGGCTTCCCAAGGGGCTGCCTGCTGCTGGAAGGATAGGGAAATAACAAGCACCTCAGAGGCTCATGGACTGCATCACACTGCTTCAAAATATGTGCCAGCTGAGGAGCATGAGGACACAGATGACCGTGCTACTGAAGAGGAGTCCAACACCACCCTCTATCTTGCTCTCTCATGTATATAATCAGGTGACTCAAGAAGGGAACTTGAGGTAGGAGTAGAAACAGGATGAGTGGCTAAAGAACTGTTGGGGACAGGTGTGCATTGTGGAAGGCAGAGACCAACAGCTGGGTAAGAGAAAAGATACACAAACCCACCACATTAATCTATTGAAATGTTGGATCAAGCTTCTCCCACTGCTCTCAGCCCATACTACTGTCTCCTCAGAACCACCAGGGCACACCCTGGTCCAGCAAGGCAAGGACCTCTCTGGGCAACAGCGCCAGGAGCTGGGAGAGCTACTGGACCAGTTTGGGGATGTCTTCTCAGTGGAACCAGGTCAGACCCACCTGATCTAACATGACATCACCCCCCCATAGTGAATAAGCAGTGATAGTTTTGCGTCCAAGAGGTCTGTCATTGTGTGATCAAGAAGGAAGTGGCTTGAATGCAGGACGGAATCATCAAGGAGTCTACCAGCCCCTGGCCAAGCCCCACTGTGGCAGTGCCCAAGCCTGACAGAAGTCTGAAACTCTGCAATGACTTCAGGAAGTTTAATGCAGTTTCAGACTTCACCAGCTACCTCCTGCCCAGGGTGGACAGCTTGGTTGACTGACTAGAGAGAGTCCAGTTTGTTTCCATTCTCAAGCTCACCAAGAGCTATTGGCAGGTGGCTCGGACATCCTAAACCCAGCCAAAGACTACTTTTATCACCTCATCAAGCCACTGGCAGTACGGAGTCCTCTTATTTAGACTCCATATGGCACTAGTGACATTTCAAGTGCCTCGTGCTGTGCTCCCACCAAGAGTTCACAGAAGCCTACCTGGATGACATCATCCATGTGTCCACCTTAGCCAACCACCTGCACCATCTCAAAGCCATCCTGAGGGAGCTGAGGAAGGCTGGGCTCACTGCCAGCCATTGGAAGTGCCATCTGGGGCTGACTGAAATGCAGTATCTGGGTTATCACATCATCTGGGGGCTGCTCAAACCACAGGAGAAGAAGATTGAGGTGATTCAGAACTCCCCCCAGCCCACCATCAAATGACAGGCATTCTTAGGGCTGGCTGGATATTACCACAGGTTTGTACCTAACTGCCACTTCTCCCCTTCCCCTCTCTGACCTGACCAAGAAAGGAGAAGCAGAGAAGGTGCAGTGGACCAGCAAGACAGAGCAGGCATGCCAGACCCTGAAGAAAGCCCTTATCCTCTGGAACCTGGACTTTAACCATGTCATTCATCATTCAGATGGACACTTCAAAGATGGGCCTGGGTGCCATGCTCTCTCCGGTCACAGAGGGTGAAGAGCATCTCATGCTGTACATCAGCTGCAAACTGTCTCCCGCTGAGAACTATGAGGCTGTGGAGAAAGAAGCCTTGGCCATTAAGTGGGCAATTATTGAACTCTGTTACTATCGGTCTTGTCACTTCATGTTGGCCACTGAACATGCCCCACTTCAGTGGATGGCAGTTACCAAAGACACCAATGCATGTGTTACTCACTGGTTATTGTCTCTTTCCAGGTCCAACACAGAACTGGGACCCAGCATTGGAATGCTAATGGCCTCTGCAGGTGCTACAGCCTCTGGGCCGAGCCTTGGAGGATGGTAGGCTCAGAGATAAGGGGGGGGGGAATGTGATGGTGGCCCAAAGAAACTAGCAAAGCATTGCTCCTCATTCTACCACTCACGTGGTGCTGAAAAGACAGCAACACTTCAACATCACTGTTTTGGACTGCCAAAATCAGCATGGTCACAGGGCGGAGCCCACTGATTGCACATGGCTGGAGTGCCTTAAATGACACCTCAATCTACCCTCCTCGAGCAGCCAGGGGAGTATAAAGAGAGACCACCACAAACAGAGGCTAGTTGGGTTCTTTCAGAATGTCAACTGACTCTCCCTCCTCTCTTTGCACAGGCCACTTTGCTGGTGCCAGTGCCGATGACAAGGAGGACCACATAAATCTCAACGCTCTTACCAGCAATTACCTCGCCTCCACTCCCACCTCCATTGGCAGACTGTCAAAAGACCCAGGCTCAGCTAGCTCCCACCTGTGACCCCATGTTAGGCTGGCTCTGGCCCTCCAGCACCTGCACCTCCTGCATGACTCTCACCCCTTGCACTTCCCTTACTCATCTCATTATCTGTAGCCACTTTATCCTGTTCTACAGGGTCGCAGGCAAGCTGGAGCCTATCCCAGCTGACTA
>JAODVO010000021.1:21413951-21424622 GCA_025400055.1 Notarius lentiginosus
TTGAGTTCATCCTGAAACACCTTTTTCTTGTGTTTGGGCAAGTGGTAAGGGCGGCGATGCACTACCACCCTTGGGGGCATCTCAATGTGGTGTTCTATGAGGTGGGTGTGACCAGGAATGGGCGAGAACACATCGGAAAATTCCTTTTGCAACTTGGCCACCTCCTTGAGTTGGGCCGGTAAGAGGTGGTCTCCACAAGGGACCGGAGTGGTTCAAGATGTTACTTTTTTTACCTCCGGCCCCAGCTCCACCTCCTCCGGGACTACTGAAGCCAATGCCATGGGGACCCCCTCGTTCCAATGTTTTAACAGGTTGAGGTGGTTAATTTGCAATACCCTACCCCATCCATTCACCTCACCTCATAATCAATGTCCCCGACTTACCATGTGACCTTGAAGGGCCCTTGCCATTTGGCAATTAATTTGGAGCTCGACATGGGCAATAACACGAGCATTTTGTCTTCCGGTGTGAAGTCTCTAAGGCATGTGCCCCTGTCATACAGTCAGACTTGACGTTCTTGTGCCTGCCGTAAATTATCCTGGGTTAAGTGCGTGAGTGTGTGGAGTTTTGCATGCAGATCGAGAAAGTATTGAATTTCATTCTTGCTGGGCAAAGGTCCTGCCTCCCAATTTTCCCATAGCACATCCAAAATGCCATGCAGCTTATGGTCATATAATAATTTAAATGGTGAAAAACCTGTGGAGGCTTGCAGGACCTCTCGTACTGCAAATAACAAGGGCTCGAGCCATTTATCCCAATTATGTGCATCCTCACTTGCGAATTTCTGAATTATGTTTTTGAGTATTTGATTAAGACGCTCCACTAAGCCATCCATTTGTGGGTGACAGACACTGGTGCAGATAGAATTAATCCCCAATAACCCATACAGTTTGCACAGTGTGCGTGACATAAATGTAGTGCCTTGGTCTGTCAGGATCTCTTTTGGAATCCCAACCCGGGAGATAATATGGAAGAGCGCTTCCGCAATACTGCATGGAGAAATATTGCAGAGAGGCACTGCTTCCGGATATTGCATTGCATAGTTCACCAGAACTAAAATAAAAGCAATATCCCCGTGCTGACCGATCTAATGGCCTGGCGAAAATCCATGCCAATTCTCTCAAAAAGGGTCTCGATTAGAGGAAGAGGGCGCAAAGGAGCTTTTAGAGTGGCCATGGAATTTACTAATTGGCATTCGCAGCACACCGCACACCACCGACAGACATCCCCGCAAATCCTTGACCAATAGAAGCAGGCCGTTATTCGGGCTAGTGTTTTATCTTGACCTAAGTGTCCAGCCATGGGATTAACATGGCAGGTGGGAGTTGACTTCACACACACACTTTATTGTAGTGATTTTTCTTTGCTTTCCAGCTTTCATCACTTGCTGCTTAAACACATTCACACATGACACACACACACATGTTCTGGTCAGAAGAGACCTCTTCTCTGCTCTCCCCCTCCTTTTATGCTCCACCATGCCTGCAACACAAATACACACACATTAATTGACACCAGGTATAATGACTTAGCCACTCACCTTCCCCGGTCCCACCCTCCATTCACAAATTGATGCTTGGCCATGCCCCCACTGCCACAGACCTATTGTAGCACTATAGGTTACAGCATGGACATTTTGGTTGAACCCAGTCCATACCTTGCCTCCATTCTGATTGCCCTTGCACATTTGGGGTGCATTCTGGACACATTTGAGCAGGTATCACCCACAGCTAACAAACTCAGGCCAGCTTCTTTCCTTCACATGCTTAGTTTACAATTCATGCTATTTCCACACAAAAAGACATTTTGAGCATCTTGGTGGCCACCTCAACAAGTTTGAAACAGTTCCCTGTGTTTTTCAAAATTGTGATTATAAGACAAATATATACACAACATTCCACAGTCATAAAAGCAGGACACATAATCCTTATTCAGTGGAAGATTTTAAGATCTCTGTTTTTCATAAACACCAAAGCCAGACACATGACGAAAGTCAATTTGTTGAGACCAAAGACTACTGTGGCTCTGTCCTTCAGAATGACAAAGACTTGTTCAATTCCATAATCAAGAGACTGGGGCTGCTCCTCCTTAAATTGGAATGCATTTTCAATGTCTCGAATGCATGCATTGATGAATTAGTAGAGGAATTACATTTCCATTTATCATCTGCATCTTGCCCAGTTATTAAAGAAATTACACTAAGAACATTGAATAAGCATGGCTGTATGCTTGAAGAGTCAGTGATTTTCAGAACTGGTAAAAGAGCTTTGTCAGTTAAACCCTTTCTGTGCTGCATTGGGGTGGAAGCACCTTTAAGCACACACTACAGGAGAGACCAGTTTATAAAGGAGAACTTCTCACTGACTGAGCTATCATCTCCTTCCAAACCTTCCTTCATTTTTCCCTGACTTCACAAATCAAGGTCTCTCCAAGTTCCATGGTGATAGAGAAGAAAGGGTCCTTGTTATATTCCTTATGATAGGCTCTCAGCAGGTCGCTGGATGTTTCTGATAGCCCAAGAATATACTGTGTCTGACATCCTCTGGGTATGTGATGTCTGGCTGCCCTCTTCACCAAGTCTGTGAAGTTGGTGTAGTTATTGGGGTGTGGTGGTATGTTGGATATGGAGCACTCAATCTCCTTTTGGAATGACAACCAGTCAGCTTTCCGTAGGTTAAACCTTCTGCAGAAAGGGACGGTTGTTGCTTGGAGTGCAGATCTGACTGTGATGGCAATTGGTCAGTGCTGGGTATGAGGGATGGGATCCAGGACTTCCTTGACACTTCTGGAAGTGATTTCGCTGCTCACACAGGCAAGGTCTGGGTTATATCCCTGTTTCCATCTGGCGCTGTGGAAAGACTTAGGTAGTTTGGCATTATGGATTAGTGTCAGGTGTTTGGACTCAAGCCAGGTTTCAACTTCATCTCCATCTTGGTTGTTGGTTTCATAGCCCCATGATGTGCTGTGGGCATTGAAGTTGCTGATGTGGAATCTCCTTTTGCATCTTTCTGGTAGTTCTGTGTGAACAAAGGGGGTTGGGGTGGTTTGTACACAGATGTAACAGAGACATTTAGGAGGGCAACTGTGATGGTTTCCATGTGCCCCTCTGTGGTGTGGGTACAGACTTCCTCAATCTTGAGGTTTGGTTGGCTGAAAACGGCTGATCCGTACTGTCTGTGTCAGATCTCTGCAACCAGTTTCATTCCAGGGATGACAGGTCAAAGTTGTGCAAGGCTGATGTGGGTTTCCTGCATGTAAAGTATGTCAAAGCGGTTGGCTATTGTTGCCAGTATATCTGCCTTGCATCTAGAGAAACCTTTGATGTTGATTGAGACGATTGACAGTGCAGGTCCAGTGAGGGGCAGGTGCTTGTGTCGCTATTGGGATTTAGCATGTGTCTTCATCATTTGATTGTGTGGGTAAGTATACAGAGATTGGCCTATTGGCAGTATCAGATTAGAAAGTCCTGCTGAGTCCTTCTATCTCATTCAGCCAGCATTTCCCAGGCTGCACCATAGGGAGGTTTCTGTATCCACGGCCAAGATTATCTGCAGAGATGATAGAAAACACCAATATGACAAACAACAGCAGGAAGACATGGGTCACAATCTACTGTCTTGGCGAAGACTACACCACACCTCCCATAAACGCAATGGTCACAGCAAATTCTGTTCCATCACAGCTGGTGGCTCATGGCCATAGTCAAAATCGCCTCCATCCCAGAGGAGAACACTGCCATACAGTGGTATCAGACCAGCCACAACCAGCCAGTCCTCTCACCAAACTCAAACCCTTTGATATAGAAGAACTCAAAACTGCAATGGGAAAGCTGAAACCTGGGAAAGCAGCAGGGATTGATGACATACTGGTGGAAATGCTACAGCACCTGGGACCTCATGCAAAGACCTGGCTCCTGGAGATGATAAACACATGTATGGCACAGAAAACCATCCCTCCTGTTTGGAGAAAGGCCAAAGTTGTTGCAATCCCCAAACCCAGAAAAGACCCATCATCCTCAAAGAGCTACCGCCCCATCTCCCTCCTCTGTATCACTTAGAAGCTCTATGAGAGGCTGATACTACAATGCCTCATGCCACTCATAGACACCAAGCTGACTAAAGATCAAGCTGGCTTTTGTCCTGGCCGCTCTTGCGCTGGACAGCTACTCAAACTCACCCAACATTTTGAGGATGGGTTTGAAGGCAAATTAGTAACTGGAGCAGCATTTATAGATATGACTGCAGCCTATGATACTGTCCAACATTGTGCAATGGTCAGGAAACTACTTGACATGACTGGTGACCTGAACTTGTGTCAAGTGATCAAGAGCCTTCTCAACAACAGGCACTTCTATGTCCAGCTGAATGACCAGAGGAGTAAATGGAAAGCCCAAAAGAACATCCTACCACAAGGTAGTGTACTAGCCCCTCTCCTTTTCAATATATACACAAATGATCAGCCACTGGCCCCAGAATGTCAGCGCTTCATCTACGCAGATGACCTCTGCATCACCATCCAACAAGTTGACTTCTGGAAAATTGAGTTTTCCTTGAAAGTGCTCTCCAAGACTATTACAGTAAGAACCACCTGGAACCCAACCCATTAAAAACCCAACTATGCAGTTTCCACCTGAGAACCCGAGATGCCAAAAAAGAACTGAGCATCACTTGGGATGGCCGCAAACACACTAACTACCCACACCCAATGTACCTTGGAGTTACACTTGATGGGACACTCTCCTTTTAAATAACACGTGGAAAACACCAAAGCCAAGATCAACACCTGCAACAACATCCTGCATAAACTAGTGAGCTCCAAGTGGGGCACAGACCCACCAACAATCCGCGCAACTGCCATTGCACTGTTTCTCCACAGCAGAAACAAGCCTGTTCAAGCTGGAGCCGATCACGCCACACCAAACTGGTCAACACAGCCCTAAATGAAACCTGTTGCATTATCACGGGATGTGTCAAGACAACACCTATCCTGTGCCTCTATGCGCTAGCCGGCATCTCTCCCCCACACATCAGATGGTCAGTTATCGTTCGAGATGAGCGGAGATCACAGGAGACAGACACCAGACACCTCTTGCATGGCCATGTAGCACCCCAACGCAGGCTTCCATCCAGAGCCAGCTTCATGCAAACAGTCCTGCCCCTCCAGACAGCCAAACAGGAAGCAAGGGCCAACATCTGGAAAGATGAATGGCAAACTTATGACACACAAACACTTGAATGTTTTGGACAGAGGAATCACACCCACAAAAAGCCTTGCTAGTGGCCACGAGCTTGGCTGGCTAACCTGGAAGTCACTAAACAGACTGCATGTAGAACAGGGGAGGTGCAAAGCACTGATGAAAGCTTGGAAGTACACATCAGAAGACACATGCAGCTGTGGATAGATGCAGACAATGTCCCATCTACTGGAATGTGTTGACACTCTCCGGTGTAGTCCAGAAGACCTGGCAGAACCTACCCCATCAGCTGTGGCCTGTGCCCGATACTGGCAGAACGACATCTGAGATCGCAATGGACTCGAAGAAGAAGTTAGAACAACAACACATGCACCATAATGGCCAAAGCCAAAGTCCTTCCCACGCCATGTGGCAGTGCTGATCTCCATTTCCGTAGCCCTCAGCCTCTCGCCTATTACATAGCTAGGGTTACAGTGGGGGCTAGTCCTCTGGTAACCATGAGAGTTTAACTCCCCACTCACATTTGTATTGCAGCGTGCCTTGCCAGACGGCAGTAGGTACCATTTTTATGATGGTCTTTGGTATGGCCCGACCGTGAGTAGAACTCGCAATCTCCCGATCGACAGGCTGACACGCTAACCACTAGGCCACTAGCTGGTTTTTAGAAAAGATATAAAAAAAATTTTTTACAATCATGGTGAGGAGAAAAGCGCACCCTTATAACTGTCCTCAGAAACTTAAACCTCTCCTCCAATAAGCTCCAGTCCTCCTGCATTTCTTCTCCCTGACATTCAACAGTTGACCTCCCACACAGAAGGGAGGAAATATCCTGGACCCAGTCTTTAGTTGCCCCTCACCAGCTACAGCAATGGATTGCTTCCTACCTGGAGGATCAGCCATATCAGGTGACATGGAGGGGATCCATATCTTCTCCACGCAGACTCTCCACTGTGCTACAAGTCTCAGCACTTGGTCCTCTTCTGTTCTCCCACTATAGTTGATCTCTTGGTGAGGTCATCTCCTCAAATAGGTTTTCATACTTCCATGTGGATGACACTCAACTCAGCTTCTCCTTCCCACCCTCAGACACTCATGTTTCTGCTCACATCTCAGCATGTCTGGCAGACATCTAATCATTTATGGCATCTCATCAGCTGAAAGTGAACTGCTGCTCATCCCAGGTAATTCATCTTGATGTGGGGATGAACCTTGTGATCGCCCTGGACAACTCTTAAATCTCACCTTCTCACTGCACACAACCTTGGGTTCACCATGGACAGTCAACTGTCTTTTTCCTCTCACACTGCTAATCTGACATGCCCAAGGCAATTTCTCCTTTACATCATCAGAAGGAATCATGCATTTTTATCCACACAAACCATTCAGGTGTTTGTTCAGTCCCTTATTTTGAAACTGGACTACTGCAACTCATTCCTGGCAGGTCTGCCTCTGAGTGCCATTCAGTCTCTGCAACTGAATCAGAATGAAGCTGCATGACTTGTTTTCAATTTAAGTTCTCCCACACAACCCCATTGCTATGCTCCCTCCACTGGCTTCCTGTAGTTGCCTGGATCAGATTTAAAACACTGATGCTTGCCTACACAGCTAGAACCAGACTACCAGCCACCTAACAAAGCATTCATCACACCCTCTGATCCTCTAGCACGACTTAATGGTGGGAACAATCCCTCAGGATACAAGGAAGGCATGCATGAAGACTCTTCTCTGTCACTGAAGTGGTGGAATGAAATTCCCCTTGATGTCTGAAGAGCCACTCTCACTGGCAAACTTCAAATGATGACTAAAGACCCATCTCTTCCTGAAGTACTTAAATTAAAAAAAAGTTTGTGCTTTTCTGACTACATTACCTCCTAGTGTTTTTTTTTTTAGACTGATAGTAGTCTTAGTCTGTGACCAAGTAAACCAGTATCAGGATGTATTTATTGATAGAGACTTTAAAGCACTTCAGTAAGTTGCTTTGGATAAGGGCATCTGCCACATACTGTAAATGTAAAATCATCTTAGCATGTACAAAACATTAACAATTGAGATGAATGGGCTACAGCAGCAGAAAGCCACACTGGATTCTACCCCTGTCAGCCAAGAAAAGTAATCTGAGGTTATCATGGACGCATTCAAAGCTGGACAATTGAAAATTGGGGGGGGAAATCACCTGGTCTTTTTCCAGACTTTAACTGTCCAGTTCCAGTGAGTCTATGCTCATGAGAGCTTCAGATTTTTAAACGAAGAATACACACATTCAATTAACACTTGACACCAGCTTCTTCAATTTAAGTTGATGCATCAATTTCACTATTCCACGAAAACCCATTCAATGCTTTTATCCATTCATATAATCATGTTATTTAGATGTTATATTTAGATAAAATCTTAATATTCACAATCTCAGAATAACCCCTGACCCAGACATGACACTATTTGATAATGTCACTTTGAAACTTTGCCAACTTTAGGCAATCATTACATGTGACAGGATAATTGCTAAAAGCATCACGGTGATGTGGAAATCTGATTCTCCAGCTACACTTAAAATGTGCCTCAAAGAACTAAGTAATGTTTGAGATTTGAAAAAAGGGGAAAATAAATAAATAAATCTGATAATTCTATATCAAAGTGCCAGTTTTCCCACTACTCCCATCACCATTCAAATGTTCAATGATTTTTAATTCTTTAATCCAGTGTTTCTCAATCCTACTGATGAGTTCAGTCAGGTAGGTAGAGCAGGAAAAGATGAAAAACATGCAGAGCAGGGTGGTCTCAGTATATGATTTGAGAATCAGTACTTTAATCCTTGAAAATTTGAAATCCCGAGGCTTTTTTTTTTTTGCACTGTTGTGTTGATGAGCAACATAACACAAATGCACACACAGAGACTTTAAGCAAGTCCAGTTTACAGGTCAATTATTCAATAACCCAGTGTGGTTAATGGGTTTAGATAGAAATACAATTCAGATTGGCCACAGTTGCTTCACTTACACATTTAGCTACACATCAAGATTTATTGATAGTCACATCATTCCAAATACCAGTGAATTATTACACTACATCTAAATGTAGATATTGAAAGAAATTGATTCGTCAATGAAAGAGACCCTTTATGTTTTGCATCCTTATAGCTAGTCACACTACAGCTCATGATGCTTTGCGACGAGTTATTGATGAAAATGTGGTGTTTTGGTGGTGATGCACGGCAATATACAGGTGAGCTAAAAAGTTATGGTCACACAACAGGCGAAACCTTGACTGTTGTGCAGCTTGTGCAGCCATGCTCGTTCACGGAGTGTGTTGCGAGTGCTCTTAGGACCCAGTCATTATAGGAAACACCTGATGCTGATTTGAGCACAATCAGCATACACATGAGGATGCAGTTTTCACAGAGACTTTACAAAGTATTATCATCACTGTCACATTTTTATTTCAAGGCATGTTTATGGTGCTGCTTTCTATATTGCCTTCATTTGTTACTCTGACCTTGCTTCATGTTTTGTTTTTGTAAATATCACACCTGCTAATGCACACTCTTTCTCCACTTATATCCATCTACCGCTGCATACCTGACAGAATACTTCGTGAAATCTCAGCATCCTTACTGCGCTCAAATCAGAATTAGGTGTTTCCCATAACAACTGGGTCCCAAGTGCGCACATAACATGTTTCGAAGGATTCCTGAATGTAAATGCACTATGAGTCTTGGCGAAGGACTGATTATACCAAGCTGGTGTTGATGAGGCTCCCGCGAGCATCTGGGATATGAATTCAAGACAAATTGAATTGAGGCTTGACAAAAAAAAGAGGCTTGACAAAGGTTCCCCAAGCTTTCCCAAACCCATCTGAGAGTATTCACCTCTTAGTGTGCCGATGAAAACATTGCCAACAAATTTCAGTGCATGCACTGAATTTTTTTGCAATGTTTTTGGCCATTCACAAGGCAGAAACACAGCAAAAAACAACTCGCAAAGCTCGAAGAACATTCACCGTGCATCACATGATTGGTGACCGTGCTATCAATTTTTCATTGCCAAGTATTCAAAAACCCATTGCGAGCTGTAGTGTGACCAGGGCCTTTCCAGAAGTCTTACCTCCACAAAAGTTGCAACCTCCTGCAGCACCAGGTTCCACTCTAACTGGTCCTCTGTGTTGAAGCGCTGTGTATAGTCTTCAATCTCTTCAGAAAGCTCCTGCAGAATCATTGAACCCTGTCATATCTTTTGAGCTCGAACAACACTAATGCAGACAGTCTGAGGGCAACATGATGCTAAATCCACAAAATGTGGATAACACTGCACTGATGATGCTATACAAGGCAGCAAAAATGCCACTCCAAACTTGAAAATGTGTAACATTTGAATCAGGGTGGTGATGAAATGGCCAGCAGTTGGGAAATTACCTTGACCAAAACTTTCACGAGGTCCATTTTGTTGAGCAGCAAACACACCACAATGAAGCGGGCATAATACCTCAACTTCTTCACCACCAACTCGGGCCTGAGGGAAAAAGCAGAGAGGAAAAGTGAAGTCAGGAAAGAGATGTTTGAGATGAGAATGGATTGAGGAAAAGAATGAAAGAAATACATGGGAGCAGTAGAGGGAGATATGACGAAGGGGCCAGGAGAGAAAGGACAAAGAGAAAGGGAATGGGGGGAGATGAAGAGCAAAGACCAGAGAGACAGAGATGAGAGAAGGACAGAACAGAAAGGTGACCACAAAAAGAATCAAAAGGACAGACAAAAGGGAAAGAAAAAAATAAGGAAGAATAACAATAGAACACACAGAGATGTCTTATTCTTCTTGAAAAACATGATGAGCAGGGGCAGCTGGAATCAGTGGGCTAGCAGTGATAAGCTAATATTATGCCTGGGGAATAGTCTCAGTTCCAATTCTTTCCATAGGTGTTCAGCAAGGTTGAGATGAGCACTCTGTGCAGACCACTCAAGTTCTTCCAACCTTGGCAACCCATATCCTCATAGACCTTGCTTTGTGCACAGACACACTGCCATACCAAAAACATGATTGGGCTAGGTCCCTTAGTTTGAGGAAAGAAAAACTGTAATAGTATAGCATACAAAGACATTCTATACAATTGCGTACTTCCAACTTGGTGGCAATAACTTGGGGAAGGCCCACACCATGATCGTCGGGTGTGTGTATATATACATTGGTGCTTGAAAGTTTGTGAACCCTTGAGAATTTTCTATAATTTTGCATAAATATGACCTAAAACATCATCAGATTTTCACACAAGTCCTAAAAGTAGATAAAAAGAGCCCAGTTAAACAAATGAGACAAAAATATTCTACTTGGTCATTTATTTATTGAGGAAAATGATCCAATATTCATATCTGTGAGTGGCAAAAGTATGTGAACCTCTAGGATTAGCAGCTAATTTGAAGGTGAAATTAGAGTCAGGTGTTTTCAATCAATGGGATGACAATCAGGTGTGAGTGGGCACCCTGTTTT
>JAODVO010000021.1:21721301-21732080 GCA_025400055.1 Notarius lentiginosus
CCGGAGCACCCGGAGGAAACCCACGCGGACACGGGGAGAACATGCAAACTCCGCACAGAAAGGCCCTTGCCGGCCACGGGGATCGAACCCGGACCTTCTTGCTGTGAGGCGCCAGCGCTAACCACTACACCACCGTGCCGCCCATTGTGATCATGTGGTTGCAAATCATCTATAGACAAAAGTTTGGACACACCTTCTAATTCAATGGTTTTGCTTTATTTTTATGAATGAAAAGTCACTTCATGTCTTAAAGCAATGATGGATGTCATTTCCCTTTAAATAGTTGAGCGGTTCTTGATATATGTATGGATTACTACAGTTGTGGTGTTCAATAGGGCTATTTACTGTATTTTTATTATTTACTCTTTACTGTTTGATCTCAAATGCATTAATTAAGAAAGCAAGAAATTACACTAATTAACTTTTGATGAGACACACCTGTTAATTGAAAAGCGTTCCAGATGACGACCTCATGAAGCTGGTTAAGATAACGACAATAGTGCGCAAAGCGTCATCAAGGTAAACGCTGGATACCTTAAATAATTTAAAATATGAGACATATTTCATTGAACTTTTTTTTTATTAAACATCATTCCATATATGTTCCAGATGTTATTTCATAGTTTTGATGCTTTCAGTATTGTTCTACAATGTAGAAAATAGTCAAAATACAGAAAAACCTATGAATGAGTAGGGGGGTACAAACTTTCAACTGGTACTGTATGTAGCAGGGGCTCAGTGATTAAGATTCTGCAAAATGTATTCCCAATCCTGATCAAGGCCCCTACTCCTCAACTGCTGCGCCATATGTGGGTTAGATTTGACCTCACTTGTTTATCACCCCTAAAAATTTGTGTTTTGATGAAATTCTTGCATGAAGAATTCTGGCATGGTTTGGCTCATCATCAACCCAGATCTATTTTACAATGTAACTTATGGTATGTGTATCTTTTGAAAAAAACAATTGTCCAGAAATATCTTTGCATGGACATGAGAGTGACAGGACAGCTCATCAGTGTGGTGTTATGGACTGAGGAAGTTGTCGTACACAATGCCCAACTGTTGTTGTGGACTATGAGAATGCAGGTATGGACAATCAGAGTAGCATTTTAGACTCTAAAGGTGGTGTGGTCCATCAAAGAGGTGTTTTGGACCATTAGAGTGACTCTGTGAACTGTAAGAGTGGATCATTAGACTTGTTGTATGGACCATGAAACTGGAATTGTGGATTGTCAGAGTAACGTTCTGGATCATCAGAATAGCTGTGGACTGTGAGAGTGCAATGTGTGGGCTGTGAACCACCACAGTGGTGTTGTGGAACATCAGTGTGACAGTATGAACCATGGGATTGGCATTGTGAGCAGTCAGAATACAGTTCCAGACCATCAAAGTATTCCTGTGGATTATAAAGGTGGTAATATGGACCATGGGAATGGTGTTGGGGGAGCATCAAAGTAGCATTATGGATCAACAGATTGGAGGTATGGACAATGGGAGCACTATAGAGGACAGTCAGAATATCTTTTGAACCACTCCAGTGGTGCAGTGGACCATCAGAGCTGTGGTATGGAGTGGTAACAGGATGTATTAGGGAACATCCTGTTGTTGTTGGGGTTTTTTTCTTAAAAAAGAGCATCAACGTTGTGCTCTCAAGTGGCACAACAGAAGCACATCTGCTGTATTGTTTGGAGATAGTGAGTTCGAATCCTGATGATGCCACAGCCATCTGTGGGCGGTAGTGCAAAACTGCAAATTTGGCTGCCCTCTCGGGGAGGGAGCCGTGGCATACACATCTCTCCTCTATCAATCTGAGCCAATCATGGGGCATCTGTGAGCTCATGCATATGGAAATGGATGGGTAGTGCTTTCCTCTGAGTGCGTTATGCTGCCTGCTGATGTTGCATGAACAGCAGTTTGAACAGATGCAGTCAACTGTGATAGCCTTTGCCCTCTCTTGTTGGTACTTGTTGTGTGACCTAATTAAAGGCCAAGACTAAAATATGGAGAGAAAAAAGGTGCCTCCACCAGGGTGGACAGTGAGAATGACTTTTATGATGTCAGTTTTGACCTGAATTAAACTTAATATAATCAAATGGGCTTTTCATTATTGTAGGTAGTGAACAAGATCAGTGAATATCAGATATTGTGCTTCATAGGTCAAGCTATTTAAAATTGTCTATGAATCTGCATGCTGGTCATGCTAATAAATTCAGGACAGAACAAATCATAGACAGATGCAAAGTGAGTATTGGCATGTATTAAATGATTAAGCCAGCAGGGGCTTCTGCAGGCTCGGCATGCTGCTGTGGTACTGTGGCATTGCCTGAGGCTGGCAACCTTCAGCTGAGGCAATGCTCAGGCGTTTGCTTCATTAACTCATAAAGGGCAGGCAGGAGCAAAGCCAATTAAACCTGCTGTGCTTTGGGAGGTATAGACCCAACAAGCTGGCAAGTGCCAGTCCAACCTCAACATGCCATTTGTCATCACATGGAAATGTCAGATGATCAGATGATAAGTCCAATGAATGAGTCCAGCTGCATATAGACACGTAGCAAAAATCAACCAGTGTCAGTTTGATGGGAAATGTCAATCAGACTGAAATACAAATTGAGAAAATTGTCAGCTTACTCTCCAGTGAGTCAATATATCTATACTACTAAAGGAAGGCTGTCTGTCTGTCTGTTCACCTATGCAAATTGACACAGCTGGACGCAAATACTCCATAGTTTGCACATAGATTGGTGACACTCCAGAGGGGCCCAAGACAACATTTTTGACTTTCCAAAACATGGGATTAGTGCTAATCCAACACACTATTCATTTCCCATAGGCTACATGCTCACACTAACAACACACTGCATGCAGCCTCGGCAGGGAATCCCTTCCCCGACTGGCCTGAGAGTTTTGATTGTACGGGACCTAGCAATCAGTGCTCCTCACCGGAGACTTTTGCTAGGGCCAAGTCTACATCCCTGAGTAGATGCGGGGAGCAATTTATGTCATTTTGACAGAACACAGTGAAAACAAATATATCAAGTGTCCACTCAACCCAATTCCAAGCTGCTGGATGACCAAACCCAAGGACCAACATAGCCCCTGTGAAGAGCACCACTCAGAGGAAATCAGGTTCATGGGCAATTACTACTAGTAAAAAATGAAATGAATCCCAACAAGAAACAGGTTCTATTTTTTTTTTTTTTTGGTCTTATACCACAGTAATTTTCAACAATTATGTTTTTTTTAAAGAACAGCATGTCCCACTTTATATCCACTTATAATTATGTTTATTCATGCGTAACATCAGAAAAACAAATTCCTATTATCACTTATAAACCATTATTCCCTCACCAGCCTTTTTTCTCCCTCTTGAAGTTAAAAAGATGAAATAATGCAGCTTCTCACATTGCCAAGAAACCACTAGACCCTCCATCTTGAAGACTTTTTAAAAAATTAAAGGAACAGCTATCCCTCAGAATGTTTCAAGGCTCTGAAATTAGAGAATCCTTCCAAAACATCTCCTCAGAAAACGTCACCACCACTACCATCACCATCTATCTCCTTATGCCCAAACTGCTGACTTAGGAATTCCCACCCAACATCCAGCTCTTCCCTATCACAGCTCCCAACTGGGGAGGGTTAGCAAACACAAACACTTTTCAAACTTCTGGTCATGCTCCATCACAGGCCGCTGTAACATATTTCAGAGAGCAATACCTGCACTCTTTCACATACATGAGCTCACAGGTGCTCATGATTGGTTAGTCACTGTGATTGACAGGAGCAAGCATGCATGATATCCCTCCCATCCAAAGATCATGGCCAGTTTTGTTCCCTTGGCTTCCTAGCCATGGATGGCTGTCTCATCATTGGGAATTGGACTTGCAGACTCCAGACAATAGGGTAAATCCTTTTGATTACATTAATTTTTAAATCTGTTGATGTGGAGCCCACTTTTCAAGTTCCTGCGTATATTGTTGCAATTGAAACTGTATTAGAATGAGCACTAATATGACACTAGCAGCCAGAACTGCTGAGCCTCTGAGTTTCATCATCTTCTTATTCCATACTCTTCTAGAACTTTGGGGACCTTTTTCCTCCATTTGGACCTCTGAGTTTACTGATTCTCCATCCATCCATTTTAGCATATCACAACAGTGACATGGTCACTCTGATGGTTTCAGCCATCAAAGTGTCTAGGGAAGATGACAGTAGTGGTTTCCTGTTACCTTCTACTGGATTATTAGAGTGGTTTTCTCCTCTCAACCATTCACACCTATAGACAATTTAGAGCCACCAATTAGCCTAACCTGCATGTCTTTGGACTGTGGGGGAAACCAGAGCAAACCCACACAGACACAGGGAGAACGTGCAAACTCTGCACAGAAAGGCCCTCGTCAGCCGCCAGGCTCGAATAATTTTGATTGTAGGACTCATGGGTCATGAGATATGGACCAATAAATAAAACCCTGCACAATAGCTCCACCACTTGGCTGATTGGGCTCATCTCACTTATCTCAGTAGCAGGAGGGAATACTATCTATTGACCAAGTTTCATATCTGCAGGTCTTGTGGTTTAGTCTGCACAATTATTTTTTATGTCAGGAAAACAAAAGAAGAAGATTTTTTCAATTACTTGGCCTTTGTTTAACCAGGTAAAATCTGTTTAGAACTAGTCCTCATTTACAATTATGATCTGGCCAAGAGGCAAGAGAATTCAAAACAAACAAACAAAAAAACAACAGTCCACACAAAATGACATGACACATACAGTGCAAATAAAATGCAACATTCATATCATGACACAACAAAAGAAAGAGAATAATTAGCAATACAACATTCAACTATGGTCTGTTGCAATTTTTGTTTAAAGAGATTGAGTGATATGGGAGATGTGAGTTTGAGCGTGTTTTGTAGTGAATTCCAATCATTTGCAGCAGCAGAATGGCAGGAATTCTGGCAAAAACAGCACAGAAGGTTGGAATGGTGAGTATAATAAAATCACTAGATCTTAAGCGATATTTGCTATCATAAAGTTGTCCTTCAAATATGCAAGAGCTTTGAAAGGTTGCAAAGGTGTCTTTCCCAAGATTGTTTTGTAAACTAGTTGCAACCAGTGTTTAAACCACCTGACATGAAGGGAGGGCCAATCCACCATTTTATAGAGATCGCAATGGTGAATGCTGAAGGGTGCACCTGTGGCAAAGCACAGGTGATGTAGTATATTGAGTTTATTGAGGATGCTCTTTGATGCCATTTGATTAATTGTATCACTGTAATCAAACAGCAGGAGAATGTTTATTTTCATAAGAATATGTTTGGCAGAATACATGAAGGAAGCCTTGTTCAAGAAGCCAAGCCTAGTTTTAATTTTTGATGGAAGGTTGTCAGTGTGCCTGCTAAATGACAGAGGAGTCCAACCAGAAGCCAAAGTATTTATAAGAGCTGACAAACTACAGTACTGAGCCATCTGTCTTGAATACCTTGGTGGTTCAGGATATGGTTTTCTGATCAAATAACATGCATTTAGTTGTTTTTTTTAGAATTGAGATGCAGGTGAAGGTTGTGAAAGGACTGCTGGATGGAGGTGAGGCTTTGTTGAAGAGCAGAGTGGAGAGAAGGGACAACTGAATATATGATGGTATCGTCAGCATCCAGATATACCCAAGAGTCACAGATGGCCTTGAGAACATCATCAATGTAGATGGAGAACAAGGTAGGGCCTAAGAGAGAGTCTTGAGGCACCCTTCTAAGGTAAGTGGTTCTGACATAATGTTTTCAGTCTTCACCCACTGGACACAATCAGCAAGATAACTGGCAAACCAGTTATAGCATCTATTGGATACACCAGTTCTGGTAAGTATCTGCAGGAGAATCGTATGGTCAACTGAGTCAAAAGTTTTTGCTAGTTCTAAAAAAATGGCCTCAATGAGGCTGTAGCTCATACTGGCCAAAGGTGCCCATAAAATCATAAATATGACAGATGGCACCACCATCTTGACAATTTTTATGCACACCCACCTGGGGAACATTGTATGCGAGTTTGATCAAAATCCAATCAATCAATCTTGTAGGAGGAGGAGCAATTTTTATACATTGTGGATGGACGACGACGGACAACAATGGACGGATGATGCGTAATCGCATAAGCTCATCCAGCCTGGCCTGCGGCCAGATGAGCTAATTAAAAGCAGCTATACAGACCTGCTTATTGTCCATGGCAGTAACAATGTCGTCAAGGACCTTCAGTGTAGTGGTCACATCTGTGACCAGTCTTAAACCCAGACTGCAGGTCAGACAGAATATGAGTTAGCTGTTTATAAACCAGCCTCTCTAAAACTTTGGCCAAACGGAGCAATATGGAAATCAGTCTGTCACAGTTTGGACAATCATCAGAGCCTCCTTTGACAAGAGGGAGAATCATGGCAGATCTCCAGTCAAGGGGAAATACAGACTTTTGAATTGACAGGTTAAACAGGTCTGTAATGAGACAGCAATAATATGAGCAGCAATTTTTTAAAATGCAGGGTCAATCCCATCAGATCCAGATTGCTTTTTTTTTTTTTTGTCTAACTTAACAAGTTCACCTATGACTTCTGAAACCATAACTGTTTGCAGGGAGAAACTATTAGCATTGGATGATGAAGTAAGAATGTAAGATATGTTAATACGAACAACAGCTGCATCACAAACATGAGAATACTTCACAAAGTGGTGATTGAAAAACATGGCCATATGTTATATTGTAACAGCAATGTTGCTATATTTCATAGAAGTGGGTAGATCAGTAAAAGCAAGTTTGTTTTCCATTTGCTTGACTATTTTCCAGAACTTCTTGGTGCCAGAATGACAGGCTAAGAAGAAGAAGAAGAAGAAGAAGAAGAATCCTAACAATTACAATAGGGTTCCAGCACCTTTAGTGCTTCGACCCCTAAACAGTGAAAAGTGTGAAAACAAGGCCCGCTCTCTCCTATGAATTAAAATCTTTTTATTATCATTACCTTTATTTCTCTGAAAAAACCTGAACAACAAGCTTTAGAGTTAAACTGGTAAATCATCAGTTTAAGTTAGTTGTGTGTTTGTGTCTTTTAATGTCATTTATGAAACTAGAGACTGGAATAAATTAGTTTATGTAGACTAGCTTACCGTGTTTACAAAAGCCTGGTATTTAAAGTGCATAACAGTATATCAAGTTTCTTGAGCCTGTCCCAGGGTCAGAAATATTTTTGTTGAGAGCAAAGGAATTTGTTTAGAGGCTATGGGTTTTTCCCCTTTAGGTCTAATGTGACCTTCACACCTGGCAACCAATCTGAGCCAGTTGTCTAGTTCCCATTTTGGATCTGTGACTCACTAGTGCATTGAGAGTCATTTAATTATAGACATCACAACATGCCTGAGGGAGAGTGATGAGGGAGAGGAACAAGGGAGAGAATGTGATAGGAGGGGATAGTTTAATACTCATCCAGTATGTCAAGCTCAGTAACAGGGACTGATTTGTTTTCTCCACAGAGGCTATGGGACAAAATCCTGGTAACAGACACAGCTTTTGCTAACACAGAGGATTACTACGAGCTGTTAAACAAGGAAGAGGAGGAAGTTTAATACAAGAAACTTATACAGGACAGAGACTGCTCCAATCCCTCCAAAACTGACCAGGCATATATTCAAGCACAGAAGTCCCCACTGGATGTCTGTTCTGTTCAAGAATGAATGAAATCTTTTGTTCATGAAAAAGGTAAGCTTTTGTCCAACCAAACTGGAAATGCAGTCATTGACAGAGAGGACTGGAATGTATTTGGAAATGTTTGGAAAACAAATACACAACTGACCCCAGTACAAGGTCTGTATAGCTTGGAGTCAGGAACACACAAAGAGCACTTATGTATCAAAGAACCACACCTCATTTAACACAATGGAAATGCAAGAAACTGACAGTACAAAGTTGATGACCAACTTAACTCTGTCTGATTTCATAGATCCTCCCAACATATCAGAATGTCTAGTCAGTTCAAGAGAGAATGACTGTGTGCTTCCTGAGACCAATGACATCTCATCAATATCTCCCAGACAGAGCAGCAACACAGGAATGAAGGAAGAAGAGACAATATGAATGACACTGAGAAAAGAAAGAGGGATGAAGCTCTCCATATAACAGTCTTGGATGCGTCAGAAAACCAAGGCTGCACTTTATGCAAAGGTAAGGCAAAAGCATTGTGTGTTACTGCAAGTGTGTAGGATAAATCATAGAGACTATTCAAACAAATATAGCTGTTCACAACAAGTGCCATCTATATAATTTGACTTGACAAACTCTGACCCTGAGGCTAATACATATCTCTCCAGTTCAGATGAAGTTCTGGTCCAGTTAAAATTCAGGAAGACTTTGAGCTAAAAGGGTCAAGCACATTTCAATCAGATCTGAATAAAAACAATGTTTTGACTGATCATGAAATGATCATGTTTAAACATGAAAAAGGGACAAACATTTATGGAAAACTACTCTATGATCATATCACCTGGGCATCTAGATGAACTGAGGGATAAAGTGTCAGTTACACTGAAACCTCATATAGCCAAAGTGCAATTGTTTGAAGGACTATGGTTGTGTGGGAAAAGAGACTGAAATAGTTTATCAAACAGCTGTCTGTTCTCTTTCAGCAGAGATTAAGATAACCCCTGATAGAGTCCTACATCAGGAAAGCAATAGTTCCCCATTGCAAGAGCTATCAAGTAACCATAGCATAGAGTCAAAAGTTGGAGTAGGAGAGGCACTCAAGAAAAGAAGACTTGGGACAAAAAAAGAAATGAATGACGACAACACAGGTAAAACTTGACTAAATAAAAAAAAATACTTAAAGAGAAAATGTACAAGAAAAGCAGATGTGCCTTCATTACACAACTTTCATTTCTTGAGGTAACATGTAAGTAACTCACTTCAAATCTATTTCTTTTCCAGATAATGTTGTTGAGACAGAGATAATGACAACTTCCTTGATACAAGAAAAAGACCCTTCCTATTTCACTGCTGTCATTACACCCACAGCCCAAATTCACATATTGTCTGTCCCAGAAACAAAGATCCAGAGCATGATTTCAGGGAGCTTGGTTAGAGATACCCCAAAACAAAAATCAGCTAAAAGTAAAGGACCACCTCCACCTGTTCCAAAGAAGCCAAAAAATCCTTTTGCTAAAGATGTTGCCTATGCAATCGACAAGCATCGGCCATATTCTGATCTTCTACAGAAAAACATCAAAATGGGAAGAAGAGAGTCAGCATTACAATATGTCACTGAGGACTTTGACAAGTCCTTTCCAGATCTAGACATGTTGTCTTTTTGTCCAGGCACATTAGGCTCACCATCCTACATGTGCATAGCAGGAGGTTTTGACCCTGGTTTTCAGCCTGAAGTAGATGCTCCTACAATTGATTCAGATTTAGATGATGAAGACATGGACCTCTGGACAAAAATAGTGGACATTATCCCTGAACCAGAAGAGTTGGACATATCTCAGATAAGACATATATTAGAAAAAAAGGCAAAAATGAAAGGCCCTCCACCACCAATACCAAAAAACCCACCAAATCCATTCATTGCCATTGAGAGAAATATCTTACCAGTAAATGTTTCAATTTCAAAAGACACATCAGGCATTTTAACAGATGAAAGTTGTAGCTCCAAACCATATATACACAGAACTGCCCATGAGGAGGAACCAAAAACTATTTTTGCTACAGACAGAGGCAATTTTCTAGTTACTCATAGTAACACAAATACTTTGAAAAGGACACAACAAAGCAGCAGAGTCAATGTTGGAAGCCAGTGTAATAAAGTATTGGAAATTATGTCAAAAAATTTATTTGATGTCAAGAAACCTTTTTCATGTCAAATGGAGAGGAGACTGTCACCAAAGAAAGGTGAGTCTATCCTTTGAACTTTCTATGTCTCATTTAAAAAATGCTGAGGGGTATGTTATAGGGAATCATTGATTTCTTTAATTCATTTGTCAGAAATATACCAACAGAAAAATGCAAACAAAACTTTGCCATGTATGAGTATTAATCACAAGAATCACCCGAGCATAGAGAAGAGAGAGTCAGTGCTAAATAAATGATAGTTGGTTATGTAACTAAAATTACTGGATATACAGTAAATGAAAAACATTTTGTAAATTGTATCTTCTCTTTTTGTTTGCCAATCTAAATATCCATAAACACTTTGCAGGGGTTTGTGTATCTGTTTCCAAACCAGAAGTATCAATTTCAGATTTGTATATGTGAATGCACTATTTTATTCTTAGATTTATCCATGAGAACTGCTAAACAGTATACTGAAATTATTTAAAATTCCACTATGATATCACCCAGAAGAGAATGTGTTATCTTTTGAGTCTGATTCATCTCAAAGTTTGCTCTTGTCAGAATTTTTCATTATCATTGTCACCTCTGGAAAAATCTCCCTGAGACAACATTAGAAAGGAATTTTTGAGAGGAACCAGACTCAAAGGGGAACCCAACCTCTTTTGGGTGACATCAGCTTGTGGAAGCCACAGCAGTAGAGCTGTGTCAGGATCTGGCATCGGCATCACATCAGACAGCAGGAATACAAATACAGCTCAACAGAGAGAGACAAAACAGACAAAAAACTATCATTGTATTAAAAAGGGATCTTATTGTGATGAGTATGTAGCCCGTTTACCCTAAGATAATGAATGAGGGAGGACTCTGAGTTAAACAAACAAACAAACAAACAAACAAACAAAAACTACTAACCCTTAACTAAC